>CM077197.1:16033183-16090683 GCA_039654625.1 Rhinogobio ventralis
AATGCACAAAACAAAATTTCAAGAATTACAACCTCATATATATTTTTTCTAGCTATATTTAATAGGGCTGCACAATTATGATAATCACAATCGTCTTCAAATCAGATTTGCCAAAAAGTAATATTGACCGAAGTAATGTTAGTGCCCAACAATGCATGATGTCTGGCAATTTTGAAGTCACATTGTAATGGAATAAGTGACAGATTTTTTCTTCTGTATTGTGATGTACATCCAAGTATAACAGAGTATTGGAAAAGCAGAAAATGTAGGGCGGGGACATTCTGTCTGTTGGTTGTTGATTGGTTGGAGGCAGATCTGATTGTGAGTTTGCAGTTAATTGTATGAAAGGGGCGAGGTTTACGCTGGCTAAATGATTGGAGAATTTATAACGAATTATGACATTTTGATTCAAAATTATGAGCTCAAAAAAAGTTCACAATAAGATCAATAACATTTAGAAAATAGATGGGGTGAATTTTCATTTCATTTCGTGCTTTAAGTTTCATTGGTCTTTTTCTGCAAAAGTAAATTTCAATTCCTCATGGAGGGTTTAGACATGCATATTATTACTAACCATATGTTTTTTTGTGTGTGCATCCTCAGGTGAACAGCTATGCCCGGGGTGGTGTGAGGTTTGTGGGATCAGTGCTTCAGCAGGCTGGAGGAGGGGGGTGTAACGGTAGAGTGCCCAGTCCCAGGAGGGGCTGCCGCTCCCCGTCCCGCACCCCACCTCGCACACCGCCCGGAGACGGAGATCTAGAAGGCCGTGGCTACAGCCCAGGTGAGATTGTCCTCTAACCTCATTATGGACCATCTAAAGTCTCAATCACTCTACTTATTTAAATAATTTTTTTTAAAATCAGATACAATGATGTTTGACTGCACGGATGAACTGTAAATGCTTTGAGATTCACCCAATAATGCATAATTGGAAGAACTGTTCATATTTTAGCCTTAAATCAAAAAACTAAATTATATTTTGCAAGTGAAATTTTTTTTTTACCATAAAGACAAAAAAAAATATAGCATTGTTAAAATAATAATCAGTCTGTATATCTTATATGTAACCTTATTCGGAGTAATGAAGTGTCTTTTTCTTCCCCCCCCGTCCCCCCCTTTTCAGTTTGAGTGGTGTCAGTTTAATTTTGGTTTAACCCTGTAATATCTTTGCCCTCTGTGGAGCCGCAGTGCCTCCTCACCCTCTGGGCATCATACCAGCCACTCGATTCTCCATGTCAACCATTTTGGGGTCACAAGTGAGATTAAGATCTGTCAGACGCTGTTAGCGTCTTAACATGAGTACTGTACCTCATTTCTCTGCCCCATTAGACTTATTATTTATGGTAGATGGACTGCTAGTTTGACCTAATAAAAATGGTTCCTAAAGCAATGATCATTGACTTATTTTATTGAAATATGCCAGTAAGTTTGAGCTTGCATTCTAGTTTGCATGAACTGTTACTGTCGTTTTCAGACCTGAGATTGTTGGTGCTGTTTCACTCCTGGGCCCCTGGCTGTGCCCCGCTGGACTCTCTCGCCTGCTGTTACCACCAGGGGGCGCTGTCCATGCGCGTGTCCAGAAAGGGCCAAGTTGTCAGTGCCCTGGAAGCTGATTGGCTGGAACTGACCGCAGCTTACTACCGCAAGGGCTGGTCACTGGTCGACTCCTTTGTATACTGGGACACACCTAAAGGTAGTTCTCTGACTTATTTTTGACTGTTGTTTGAGTGATTCCTTGAGCTGGTTGTTCATCTGGCTGCCATGTTTGTTTTTCTCTGATTGTGAAAGAAAGATGTTAACATCCTCTTTAACTCTTCCCAAGGAAGTCATTTAAACTTCATTTTCTCAAGTACAACTTTTTTTATTCTCAGAAGTCATGTTCTTCGTACTCAACTTTTTAAACCCTCCACATATCTCTTTCTTTAACTAAAGCCATGTTTCCCTTCTCCCGTCTCCCACCAGAACTAAATTTAGAGTCTCATGTCCCTAACCTCACGACCGTGCTTCCTGTTTCGCACCAGGCTAATAGGAGTTAAATCAGTTTGTGTGTGGGTGTTTGAGACATCTGGGCTCACTCTTTCTATACCCTCTGTATGTACTGTGTGTGTGTGTGTACTGTGTACACATATACATATATACACATGCATGCATACATGCGCTACGATTCCAAAATTTAGGGTCAAGATTTTTAAAATATGTTTGAAAGAAGTCTCTTTTGTACAGAGCCCCACATATAACATGCAGGGGGGAAAAAATATATCGTTGTTCTAGTTCTAGTTCGTTCTTTTGTTTTAGTTAAATCAAAATGAGGTAACAAATTAGTTTAACGTGGCCATGATTTACTAAAATGAGGGAATTAATTAATTAATAAATCGTGGGAACGAATTCTTAATTTGTGACCACAATATATCTTTGTCTGCATGTGATTCTGCATTTATTTGATAAATATAAATTAAGTATAATTCAAAACTCTTTATTTTAAAGTGCCCCTATTACGTTATTTTAAAGTTTCCTAATTTTGTTTTGGAGGTCTTCTACAACAGGTTTACATGCATCAAAGGTCAAAAAAACTGTTTAATTTTCTCATATTATACATTGCACATCACCACATTGTTCAATGATTCTCAAAAGACTCGATGGATGAATCGGTCTCTTTAAATACCTCCTTTCCGTGAGCTTGCTCTGCTCTGATTGGCCAGATGGCCCAGTCTGTTACGATTGGTTACAGCATGTGTCGGAAGCTAACGCCCATTACCATAACTGGGGCACATCCAAGCTCAAACCGGTGCGCAACGTTTTGCTACGGTTTCCGGGTTGAACGTCATGTTTCCTGGAAACATGTTTCTCTTGTTTGGTGGGTGTGTCAAAAATGTCAGCCCAAACAGCAGCAACATGTATATAAACCGTGAGGTGTTAAAGAGACAGCTCGCACAATGGGTCTAAGCTAAGTCGTTTACAAATGTTTCCGCTGCAGCTCGGTATACGCAACAATTGAAGATATTAGAAGACATGTTTGTCTTTTCATCCTGAAATGCGAGGCAAATGTTGGATCACAATAATTAGGAACCACAGTTTCCACAAATCCCTTCACTCTTTTATTCTGGACAGCAAGGGCAGTGACTGTAACAACGAGCGTGTTTTGCAGTATTAAACATGTATTTATACCGATTTCATCAGGCTCCGAAAATTATTCAAAAAGAACACAAAGAATGGCCTTCTCAGCTGCCATAGTTGCAACTCCTGTGTCATCAGAACAGGGTGTTCAACGCACCACCGTTTCCGCTTAAACGTTTTGCAACGTTTTGTCGGGGCTAAACGCAGCCCTGAACTTCAGCTGCATCCGGAGGCTTCCTCAGTCCTCAGCGATTGTACACACTGACAGTAACAATGACTTCGATTTTACCATATCAATCAGAGCGCGAGTCTGATCGAGATGAAACATTGGAAGAACTTTTTCAACCAGAACCTCCATCGCAGGTGCGACTTGAACAGGACGTTTCTCAGTGATACGCTACTCAGTTTGAGGTACATTATGAGATGTTGCAGCTGTAATTCCTCACCATCAGCGTTAACAAGTGTATGTCCATCAGCAAACCCATGGACGATTTCGAATTTATTGCGGCGCACATGCGGGAACTGTATCAATAACAGCACATACAGTACGTTAGCCGAGCACTAACTTGAATGACTGATGTAACATTAAAGTTTGCAAAACAAATCTTGCTCCATCCTCCATCCTTTATCTTTACTCAAAGTAGTAAGAATGACAGACAATCTGCATTAATAGACACAGTTTTAGGTAATAGTGGCCCACAGCTGCTTAGCAGAAGTATTTCAGTAAGACCGTAATAACGTGAGTTAGTTAGCTGGAAACTTGCACAATATAAAACACAAAACTATGTATTTTGAACACCCAGTAGAAAATATATACATCAATAATTATTCATACTTACATGTTGTGATTCTGAGGAGAAAGTTGGTCCAAATGAATACTGACCCATCTTTCAAGTGCAAGCGTTTTGCAAGCGTTTTGTCGAATCCCTTCAGAAGCAGTCGTCAGTAAAGTGACGTGTTTGAGGGATGGTCAAGTTGTTCGTGGGCGGATGACGTACAACATAGGCGGGCATTATGCGAATGTCTTTTCTAGTGACGTAGAACCATCACGCAGTAGGATTCTAAATACAAACGACTCGTATTGATGGTTCAAAGTCAATTCTTTCTTTTGGGAGACAGTAACTTTATTTATTGTGTACTTTCACCTTTACAACTTTGCAGAACATTTACATTCACAAACATGCACTACATTCACAAACATGCACTAACATTCATTTACATTCACAAACGTGCACTACATGAAAGGGAATATTTGAAAAACCATAATGGGGCACTTTAACCTATTTCAAAATATAATTAACTATTTATTTAGCTTGGTTGCAAAAATACAGAAAATGTTGAAATGCATGTTCTCAGTGTTGGCTCTATAATCTCATTCACTCTCTCGCTCTCTTTGTCCTCTCATACATGTTGGTGCACATGGATTTGTCTTGCTGTCTTATAAGTAGTTCAGTTTCATTATCTTTTGTAGGTCATTGACACACTTCCAGCACTGGCTAAATGAGACCTACAAATTATTACTCTCTGGTTCAGTGGGTGACTGTATACATCAGAATAAAATAGTGTCCTTAGTTAAAAACAGCCACTTATAACGTTCAGATCCGAGTAATCATGCTAAAAGGAAATCATTAATACTGCTCATGCTTTAGGTTAGGTATTTGAACAATTAAATGAATATACAGGTATACATGTACAAACATGTTTGTACATGTATACCTGTATATTCATTTAATTGTTCAATTAAAGTTCATGTATACCTGTTTTTAATAGATGTGAATTGTCATATACTAGTTTTACAGTATCATGTCATTTTTACAGGTGAGCCAGTGCCCAGGTCTCTAGAGGGGCTGTTTGTCTATGAGGAGAAAAGCACAGCGCCACCTGCCAATGACACTATTGTAGTGGAACAGTGGACTGTTATAGAGGTGTGACTGCATGTATGAAGTGTCTGAAAGGTTTCACATCATCACATTAAGTGTGTTGTGAATGGCATTTTGATGTTCTTCTTGATGGTTTCCGGTTTGTGTCTCAGGGTTCAGATGTGAAGACCGACTATGGTCCTCTGCTCCACACATTAGCAGAGTTCGGCTGGCTGCTCACCTGTGTGCTGCCCACCCCAATTATTCGCCATGACAGGTGGGACCCTCAAAGTACAAGCTGTATGATTGTTTATTTACACCCCATCACCATTTCCAAAGCTGACTGTTTTTCCTTTCCTGCAGCGAAGGGAATCTCGCCACCAAGCAAGTTGTTTTTCTGCAAAGACCTGTCAAAGGCCAATCAGTACCACAGCACAACCAGGTACAGTACCGGTTTACCAGTGTCAGTTCAATCAATTACATTGGCTTGTTTGAAAATAAAAGAAAAAAGTCTCTCTCACAAAAATAGACTGTAAACAATGGCATTTAATTTCTGACAGACTAAGTTACAAGAAAAGAAATGGATTTGCCAGTGTTACTTATATAGCACTAATTATTAATAAATACAATAACTTTTATTTTTACATTTTTAGTTTTCATTTTAATGTAAAATCTTTGTTAATTTAAGCTTTTGACATTTTATTAGTTATTTTTAAATATATTACTATGTAGGTTTAATTTATTTTTGTTTTAATTTTTATTTATTTACAGTGAATCATTTTATTGCTTTGGCTTATTTCAGTTAGTTGCCAGTTGGGTTATTATCGTTAACTTGTACTAAAACCATAAAAAAACATTTTCATTAAAAAACAAAATAAACTTGAAACAAAATAATGGTTAAATAAAATAACTTATATTTATTTTATTTAACCTTTCTTTTTTATATACACACTACCAGTCAAAAGTTTGGAAATTGTACAATTTTTTTTTAAGAAGTCTCTTCTGCTCACCAATGTTATTAAAAATTAAAAAAAGCTGTAATATTGTGAAATATTATTAAAATGTAAAATAACTTTTCTATTTGAATATATTTTAAAATGCAACTTATTCCTGCCGATTTGCTGCTCAAGACACATTTATGATTATTATCAATGTTGAAAAAAGTTGTGTGTAAAAATTTTTTTTAGGATTCTTTGATGAATAGAAAGTTCAAAAGAACAGTATTGATCTGAAATAGAAAGCTTTTGTAACATTGTACTACCGTTCAAAAGTTTTGGGTCGGTAAGATTTTTAAATTTAAGTTTTTTTTTTTTTTTTTTTGGGAAAGAACATTTATTCAGAAAGGATGCATTAAATTGATCAAGTGACAGTATAGACATTTATAATGTTGCAAAAGCTTTATATTTCAGATAAATGCTGTTCTTTTGAACTTTCTATTCATTAAATAATCCTGAAAAAAAAAAATTGTACACAACTGTTTTCAACATTGAAAATAATAATAATAATAATACATTTTTCTTAAGCAGCAAATCTGCATATTAGAATGATTTCTGAAGGATCCTGTGATTCTAAAGACTGGAGAAATTATGCTGAAAATTCAGCTTTAAATCACAGAAATAAATTGCATTTTAAAATATATTCAAATAGAAAAAAAGTTATTTTAAATTGTAAAAATATTTCACAATAATACTGTTTTTGTTCTGTATTTTGGATCAAATAAAGGCAGGCTTGATGAGCAGAAGAGACTTCTTTTAAAAACAATCAAAATAGTACAGTTTACAAACTTTTGACTGGTAGTGTGTGTAATATATAAATATGGTTTTTTATATATATGGTAAGTTTGTAAACTGTACTATTTTGATTGTTTTTAAAAGAAGTCTCTTCTGCTCATCAAGCCTGCCTTTATTTGATCCAAAATACAGAACAAAAACAGTATTATTGTGAAATATTTTTACAATTTAAAATAACTTTTTTTCTATTTGAATATATTTTAAAATGCAATTTATTTCTGTGATTTAAAGCTGAATTAAACTTACTTTATTACTTTATTAACTGCATTAGTTAAAAGCATTAGTTAACAGCATTAATATTAATTTCAACATTTACTTAATACATTTTTAATATCAAAAGGAGTATCTATTAACGTTAGTTAATGCTGTAAAAATATATTTATATATAAAAATATATCACTGTTAGTTAATGCATTAGCTAATGTTAACAAATTAGACATTATAAAGTGTTAACAAAAACCCCACAAACTAATAAAATGACAAAAACAACAAAATTACTAAAACTTTACTAAAGAATTACTAAAACTAAAATTAAAGTGAAACTAGAAAATATAGAAAAGTTAACAAAAACTATCATAGTATATCAATGATACTAAAATAACATTTCTATTATTATTAGGGGCCAAGCACCGAAGGTGCGAAGGCACCTATTGAAATCGTTGGTGTTCTTATTATTATTCTGCTTCTTCTTCTTCTTCTTTTTCTTCCGCTCTTGAGTCTATGGCAGCCCATAAAACCGCTTGCGGGAAAGTTGTGAAATTTGGTACACTGATAGAGGTCAGTACCAATAGTAAACACACCAAATTTGGAGTCTCTAACTCATTCCCTCTAGCACCACCACCTGTCCAAAGTTTCACTCATATTTATGCTAATAACTTTTGAACCATAATGGTTAGAAACAAAATTCCTCTGATTCCTTGGCTTAAGACGATTCGATTGCACCCTATGACGTCATTTTCCATATGTAAATTTTCCCGCCATTTTGAATTTTCCGAAAAAACTACTTTTACGAACTCCTCCTAGACTGTTCATCCGATTTGCACAAAAATTTAACCAGATCATCATCAGGCAGTGCCGACAAAAAGTTATGGAATTCAAGTTGATGCGTCAAATCGTTTTCGATAAACGCGCAAACAAATTTTACGTAGCGGTTGCGAAAATACACATAAGGCTATATCTCCGCAACGCTTTATCGTATCCAAACCAAGCTTGGTACATGTCATCACAAGCATGACCTGAGGCAACATGCAGCGTTTCGGCGCAGCGCCACCTACTGGTCCGGAGATACGAAAAATGGCTATTTTTGCTTATAACTTCTGAACTGTTTGTTCAAAAATTTGATTCGGGACGTCATGCTGAGTCGACTGATATCCAATTTTACCATATCGGCCATTTTGAATTATGTGCTAAAATGCTGTATTTTATGAACACATGAACGGATTGTTACGGAACTGCCCTGAAGGAGCCTGAGAAGTTTCAAAACAGCGCCACATAGTGGATAATTTTTTTTTCCAAATGCTTATAACTTTGGGTGTGGTCAACTTATTTTCACGGGACTAACTTTTTTTATCTCCTGAATCCTTGCCGAGTCCAACGATATCAAACATGCCAGGTTTTGCCTTATGGTTTGTGCAGCGTTATGATTTAGCGCTTAAAAAACATTTGCAAATATCTTCGAAACCGTTATTCCGATCGAGACGAAACCAGCGTAGGAAACACGGAATACTAGTTGGTTAATTAAGTAAATAACCCAAATGTCAAAATTTTGATAGGAAGTGGCAAAAAATTCAAAACAAAGTTGCCCATGGGTCATTTTTAATGTTGTTATCGCTATAAATGTCTATAACTCCTAAACAAAATGCAATATTGTCACCAAACTCGACACACATATGTATGGGCTCATTCTGAGGACACTTAAAAAAATGGTGGGATTGTGCCTCTTGGTGGCGCTATAATAGAACAAAACATGAAATTCCCATTGACTACAATGCAGTATTATGATATAAAATGCTAATGCTATATTTTACCAATGCATTGGTGTATCATTACAAAACTTGGTATGTGTCATCAGCACCATGCCTTTAAGGTACTCAAAAGGTTTCGAGACAGCGCCACCATGTGGTCCATACTTATGATAAGGCCTCTTGAGGCTATATCTCTGCAATGACATATTGACAACATATTGACACCCTGCTTTGACATATTGACACCAAACTTTGCATGTGTCATTGTTCCCTTATTCTGACCCCACCACATCAATTTCACAACTGTGCCACCTATTGGTCGAAAGTGATGAACCATTAAATAATTATTATTGACTGTATTTATAATTTTACAGCTATTTTGCCTAAAATCACCTTAATAGGTCTTTTAATGGCTCATTGTTACAGTTGGTCTGACACTCCCAGCCATGCTGGCATGTCTTATCATCTTCTTCTTTGCGCTTGGCCCCGATAATGGCTGCTTGCAGCTATATTTATTTTTATTATTATTATTATTATTATTATTATTATTATTATTATTATTATTATTTATTTATTTTATTTTATTTTTTGGTTTAAGTTTTTCATCTAATATTTATTTTATTGTAATTTATCGTTATGTCAATTAACAAGTTGTTTTCCCTTCAAGGGATCCACACGGCGAGAGGTGTCCAGTCACTCTGTGAGTCGAGGTGTAGAGGATGCGCACACAGAGCTGTCGTCTCCATGTTCAGGGGGGATCGGTGGTTTCCCTGTGTTTGGAGGAGGGTATCCCAGTGCACTCTCCCATCTAGATGAGGGAGGATTTGAGCCAGACGATGGGGCTGCAGAAGTCACCTGTATGTGACACACCAACTCAAAGCTGTCACCCTAAAACAGAAACCTTTGATGGTTAAGAGCTGCAGCAATGCCCTAGAATTTACCACATCCCAAGGACAAAGAGATTGGCATTCTTGTATTAGAAACGGACTCATAGCACTTTTAACTTTTTGTAAGTTATTTTTTAACAAGCCATAACGTATCAGAGGTCAGTTTTATTTTACCCTTTTATTATAAACTGAAAGCACAAAGTATTTGCAATCCTTCCCTATTTTGACACAAAGTATCAAAAACAGCACTGAAAGTCACTGTTATTTGCAACCGCAGTATTTCACAGCACTCGCACAACACACACACACACTACATGGACAGTTCATATCACATTTGTAGCACAATAGCAACACAACAGAAACAAGAAAAAGGCTCCAACACCTCAACAAATCTTTTTTTTCCCTCATCACAGTGTGTCCTTCCTCACTGTTCATTTTCCTGTTCCTTGTTCCTTTTTTCACTTCAAACCAGCTGACAATTGGGTTGTTTGTTCTAACACCTGCAATGGTTCAGTGTGACGAACGCAAGAACTGAGTGTCTCTGCAGGACGCAGACGTTTCTATGGTGTGCATATTTGGGACATGCTTAGATTTTCTTTTGAATATTTTCCAGGCCTTGGAGTCAAAACATCAGGAATGTTCAATACAGCTTGGGACGTCAGTGTTTAAGGGAAATGCATATGCACTATACACGTACAATGCTGCAGGCTGGACCCCATGAATTAGCCTGTACTACTAAATACTGGACTTGATGCTGTAGTTTGATTTATCTGATCTGCGCCATGAGCTCAAGTGGTGCTAGAGTTGAATTTGTATGTTAATCTCCTAGGAATTTCTGCTATCCAAAAGGGAAAGGTGATGCACTCAGATTTGCATGTTAATTAAATGGCAGCATTTAATTTTTACAAGAACTGCTATGGGACTATGAGCAGGGTACTTCCTCTTGTTTAGTATAAACTGACTGTAGTTCTCCCCCGCCCGGTGATCAAATTAGATTTATCTGGCTGGATTTTTCAAATTGAGCTGCAATGGTGCTGCTTGTTCCAACTTATTCATTTGTAAGTTGTAGGATTTTAACTGAGTTAAGCGTTGTACTTTTCATGTCTTATATTGCCTTGACAATGTTTATCCCTCTTTGAGGAATGGCAGAATAGAATAAGCACATTTTAGCTTGCAAAACAGACTATCAAGCTGCTGTAAATGTTTGATGCCATGGAGAACCGAATAAGATGTTTCTTCACTCCAGAAGCTGAACTCAGATATTTAACATTATATTCTAATATGCCAGAACTGATCAGTATTATTTACCAACTGTAGTATTTGAACGATTCAGACCATTTTTTTGTAATATTTTATTAAATGGGTATTTACCTCATATTAAAGTGGCTGTTTGTGTTGTCACTTAGCACGACATAAAAAGCGTACGCATAAGCGTAAACTAGGTACAAGTCTTTTATTAACAATTGACATAATGAAAATACCATACATTTTAGTTCATTTAAAAAAAAAAAAGGGACAAAGTGGGCCAGATAAGAGCCCTCCACCCATGTAATAACTTAACAACAAGGGAAAAGACAGGGTGAATATCACCAGACCTGTTATAGTCGAGAGAGGGAAAAAAGAAAGGAAATTCTTATTGGTTAAGCAGGATTTACAATGGAGATAGAGTGAGATATGTACAAGGAGCTGCTGATGTTACGTTTGATTGTTACAGCTGAATGAAATTTGGATCAAACAAAGCATTAGTGAGTGGAAAAGTAACAAATGACTAAAGTTGTATGCCTCTGCTGTCTGGATGCTAGAGGCTGAAAATGCACAAGATACAGCTCAGGCGTCACTCTCCCCAGCAGTGGCACTCTGGACTTCCTCTTCCAGGATGGGCACGATGAGGTTGTCCTTAGACATGAGGTTGTACTTCATCACGAAACGAGTGAAGCGGTGACACAAGAAAGTCTCATTCTGTGGGAGAGAGATGATAGTCTTTGTAAAATGTCACTCCTTTTTAGGAAACTGTTTGAAGATGCCTCCTACTGACAATAGCCTGAAATGTTGCTTGCATGAGCAGTAGTTGCTTTGTCATGAGCACTGTCATTATCATGTTTAACATTAACTTTAATTTATAGTAATGGCTCCAAAAACGTCTAAGACAGAAACCTCATAGAAATCTATGGAAGCTTGTTTTCGCAAAAAAAAACAAAAAACATTTTAAAAGATAATTACAGGGTTTGTACAGATACTGTAAAATGAAATTCTATGACATACTATGGATACTATGACAAAGATATCACTTTCCTTATTCAAACTGATTTTTTTCCCTCATGAATATATTATTGACCTAAAGAATCAAAGCTGTATCACATACTTCAGGGCTTTACAGTGCGACATAAATGTCTGTGCGATGAATACATTTACCACAGTAGCACGTGTGTGATACAGTTTAGCATGTGAGACAGAGCTGGTTTGCGTGAAGTGAGAATTTGTTTTGTGCTTGTGTGAGGTTAAGCTAGGACTGCATGATTGACTGAAATAAAATCGCGATTTGGCTTAGTGAAATTATGAAATCGCAAAGGATTAAATTTTTAAATAAATATATGTGCGGGTGAAGCACAGCACTGTTCCGAGCGGATCGATCGGTTTGTAGTAAATGCTGCTCTATCTCGGCAAGCACTGTGAGATTAAGCCATTGGCAGTTTAGTTCGAAAAGGGGCACCGTTTGCACGAAAAATTGCTAATGTAAAAGCTGTCAGTGCGCACCAGGGTACCGAACCCGAGACTACCTGGAGGAGGTGGTCTGAGCTCGGTGGCACTCGAACTGTGCTGCAATTCGCGTGAATGTGAAAGCAACACGGACTCGGGTGCACACTTGTTCAGGAAGAAAAGTAACCTGCATATGTGTTTTAGCCCATTACAATGTATTTAAGTTCAATAAAATACATGTAAGGGATGATAGTGTCGATGATTTACCTTGGATTCGAGTGTATTCGCGCATAGTGCGTGCAATCAGGGCAACAAATTAACTTCATGCGACGCACATACAGTCGTTTACTCAGCTGCGCATAACAGCACTAAATTAATAAAAACAATATATTTACCGCAGTGTGTTTTCTATCATGCACCATGTACATTTTTGTTGACGTAAGATCAACGCAAGTGCCCCAGGGTTTGATAGAATCAACTGTGAAACCAGACCAACGCTGCAGGGGGCGCTAATAACAAGTTAATATTTTATTATAAAACCTTAGACCTTTCTAATAATTAGTTTTTCTGTAAAATATAATAATAATTGTTATTATTATATTTATTCTCAAATACTCTTTTGTATTTTATAGCATTTTTCAGACATGGTAACAAGACGTTTTATACATGTGCTACAATTGTGTGGCCTGTGCTACAAAACATTTAACCTCTGTAGCACCAGTGCTATGTGCAAAAAAAGTTAACATACAGCCCTGTACTTGGATATTTATATGAGCAATATCAAATTTATAGTCATGTGAAATGTCTTTATATCTTTATAGACTGCAGCATTAGTTTTGCATGGAAATATTGTTTAATCGAAAAAATTTAATTTCATATATATTGTTATTATATTTGAATAATTCATGCACCTCTTCATAAATATGGCTGTTTTCCAGGACTTAAATTTCAAAAAGTCAAATTCAAGTACTTTAAGCACTTTAAGCACCTTGTACGAACCCTGTAATTGTGACTTTTTCTCTCACAATTGTGAGTCTACATCTCGCAATTCTGACTTTTTTCCTTGCAATTGCGAGTTTATATCTCACAATTATGACTTTATAATAGGCAATTCTGAAAAAAAAAAGTCAGAATTGTGAGATAAAAAGTTGCAATTACCTTTTTTATTTTTTATTCTGTGGCAGAAATAAGCTTCCATTGAAATCTCCTAAGTGACCAACTGGAAATGTTTCTAATGGGCAGCAATTCCTGTTGTGGTGCACAAACTCACAATTGCTCTGTTGAGCATAAAAATACAGCGCACAAATATTGGGTAAAATAGTTGTATGATTGAAGTATGTTTTCCTATTTTTCAAGTGTGAAATGATGCCTAAATAGGTAGTGCAGTAGGTTTTGGATCAGAGCCATGTGCTTATGAATTGCAAGAAATCATTTTGCTTACCTCATACTTGTCAAAAATCTGGCGGTGGTGAAAGTAAGCATGGGAGAAGATCCTATAGATGCGACGGCAAACCGAGCCCAGTTTGGCCACAGATGATTCCTTAATGCTGACACTATATTCGGAAAGCATTGAGAGGATCAGTGGCTACACAAACAAAACTTCAATGGCTTGTTTACAGCTAGAAAATCCAAAACATGAACAAATCTGCTCATAGAGAACTTCCTTGTTAGGCCAGATTTATTTGTATAGTATTCCTTACAATATAAATAGTTTCAAAGCATCTTTATAGAAATTGATGATATTAATGTTTGTAATATGATTACTTGTCACATTTTGCAGATTAGCTGAGCGATAGGATCATTTTCATATTTTGCTATACAGTATATAGTGCTTTATGTAAGAGTACTGCATGTATACAGATAAAGCTGGATATATTTACAGTAGCTGTTAATTCATTAGTGTTAAGGAAATCCGCTCTGTAAGATTGTTTAATTATACAAAATTTGTGTAGTAACAAGCATAAATACTACTTGGTGATGTGTATCACTGCTACAATTAAATTATGCATATAAATGACAGGGTTGAAAATTTTTCGCCCATGGCTATATTACCAACCCCTAACAAATCAAGGTTTTGGGGTTTATTAAAAGCTTATCCAGTGTGTTCGAGCAGTGTTGGAACTAAACCCTGCAGGAAGACACATGAACACTGAACACCCCTGCTTTAATGGATTAGATGTTCAATAACTCACCGGCTGGGAAAATACTTGTTGCTGTTGAGAAGACATGCAGCTCCATCGAGGGTGTGCCTTGTGTAGTCAATGGCAGGGCACTGTGATCCACAGTAAACAAACAAATCAACATAAGACACACTCATCTATATTTTAGCTTCTCCAGCTCAAGTCTGTTCACAAATTCATTTGGGCTGCAACAACTAACTAATCAATAATACAAAATAACCAACAACAAATGTAAATTAATTAATCACATTTTGCATATTTTTAAATAAAATATGGACTTTTTATCTGATTAATTGAAGACATAAATCAACTGATTGTTAGTTGAAGCCCTAAAATTCATACAATTAATTTTGTCTAACAAAACCAACTTCTATAGTAAGCATTTAGTTTAGATTCCAATTCTGATCCTGCTAATCGATTTCCAGTTTTCCAATATGGTCCAATATGGTCCAATATAGAAAGAAAAAAAAGAAGAAAAAAAATCAAACATTTAGATATCAAACATATTTATCTTTTTGCAAAACATTCTGTTGCAGCTGAATACCATAAACAAAAATCTGCAGCCTAAAGAATGACTAAATTGGATTAGAAATACATTTCAAACATTAAGACAAGTATACAGTCAGTAATAAAATAAGAAAAAATAAGCAAATTAGCAATAGCACAAATAAATACAACTGAAAAAAGTTCAGAAATTGAAATCAAATGTAAAAATAACAATGATTAGTTTTCTTTTTATAAATAAAATATAGATTAATCCTTAAAGTTACCTAAAAGTTCTTCAGTCAAGATAAGTGAGGAATTCTCTTTTTCTTTTGTTCTTTGATTAACAGTAATGACACAGACTGCACCAGGTATATTAGGATTTACCATGTTTACCTTCACTTAAGACATAACCTACTGTGATTACGAGGATATGTGACATAATTTTGAGTGTATTTGTACTTTTAAGCACAAGAAAATGCAAAAGACAACTCAATTCAGTATTCGTGCACTAAATGAGAGGCGGCTTTGTGTGTATGCGCTCTGGATGTGCCTAGCACAGAAAACAGCGTGCGAGTACCAAATTGAGTTCTTTTTCATGTCCTCTTGCGCTTGAATGGTTTAAAACTACATTAAAACACGCACAGGAATCACAGGAATCGATAAGTGGAATCAAAATTTTCATTTTATAACAAGTATCCGATTCCTGACCATAAGAATTCGATTCCAAAATTGGAAACAATCTTCGTTTCTCCAACCCTTGAGGACACTCACCTCTTTGGGAGTCTTATGGGCAGCACACAGAAAGATCCACTGCTCAGTGGCCGTCATCTGGGTACATGTGTCCGGATGACACTCATTCTATGGAGCAAAGGAATCAGACATCACTGTCTTCATAAATACCATTTTAAGACGTTTGTAAAGACTGTCAACTAAAACAATCTGGTATGACAAGAAGACAAATGTATTAATTAAATGAATAGTGCAATACAGATTACTTGGATTATTTGTGAGATAACAGTAGTAGATGTAAGAAAGATAATTACCTGCAGTTTAACTGCTAAGCCATTGAGCTCCAAACAGAACTGTCTATATAAATAAAAAGCACATAATATTAACACAATTCCCAGGGACACTGCAACAACGAGTATATGATAACATTTTGTGGACCCACTTTATATTAAATGTCTTTAACTACTATGTACTAACATCTAAATTACTCATTTGAAACAATGCACTTATTGTGTACATAGATGTTTATGTTGTACTGTAAAAAAAACCGCATGTTATCACAGCCGTATTCATTTCCACCTCAGTTTTGCAATACAACATAGATAGAACACAATAAGTACATTGCACTTTAGAATTATTTGTTGATGTACCTAGTAGTTAAAAGACACTTAATGTAAAGTAGGACCCATTTTGTCATCAAAAACAATTGGAATACACATAAGTACATTGAGAGGAGTCATTACGACACTAGATGATGTAAAGAATTAAATGATCAAACAGTTGACGTTCAGACTAATAATATACCTGAGATGTTCATATTTCCACACTCCCTCATCCTGTCCCTCTGGGGGCTCCATAATCTTCTCTATGTTGGAACAATCAGAGCGGATGTTCTGCTGAATATACTGAAAAGAAGAAAAAAAAGACTATAAATAACATTTTAAAGTCAGCAAGAAATGGAAGATGCATGTCTTTTCTTTCCTATTGTGATATATATACACAGACACGAGTGAACAGCTTCTTGAACAAGAATAAATGTAGGGCGGAACTTGATTTTGTCCATCGGGAATTGCTGCAATCTCATGTGAGTGACAGGTTGCCCTGCCCTTGCGCCGGTAAAAAATGGGAGTGGCAGCAAATAACCCTAGTCTGTTCCTCATGTAAACTTACTGTGCTGCTTAAAAGACTAAGAATAAAGTATAATCAAAGCCAATAATCATAGTGACAACTTTTACAGTGATTTTTTGGAGCTTGGCAGCTCGGGTCACTGTATGGAAAGAGCACCTCTCAAAAATCTTCTTTTGTGATCTACTTAGGTAAGAAAATACTCTCACCTGTTGCACTGCCAGGGTGCTGTCCATCTCTTCAAAAGACTCATCAGACCAGTTATAGAAATCCTAAGGATTAAAACAAAAACACTGTTTTAAAAATAGGGCCAGCACTAGAATAATCAATACAACTGTATACTGTATAAGTAGTTGTTGTTGACAGTATATGTTTGATAGATATACCCTTCTAGAGACTTGTGGACAATTTACTACAGTTCTTACGTTGCAACCATAGCGCTAGTAAACCCATGGTAAAATGTCCCAATGGTTATGTGAATTCCATTAAGTATTAATGACTCAAAGCAGCAGTTTATAATAATAGAAAGCTTCACGACTCGGCTATATAATGGTATATTAACTTAACTGCGTTTTAAATACAATAATCAGCAGTTACATCCGGGTACTTTCAAATGGCTGCTAGCTGACTGCTGTTAGCCAAATAACTAACGTTAGATCATAAAAAACCTGCCATTTCGGACACCTTCTGACACTTATTTCACTGCATATTCACCTACTTTCAAAAAAATAAAATAAATCCTATCATGACCCGATAAATATTACAGAATATTCTGTTAAAACCCTTCATTTGAGAATCATTAGTTTTCTCGGTTAACTGCTAGCTTAGCTTTTTAGCATATCTGCGGCTTCCGCTACCAGAAGAACAAATCGTTTTTATGTTATTATTACATTACAATATATCTTGCGAAATTATTTGAGCTTGGAAAACGCTTTGAATTATTATTCGCTGTTCATTTTACCTTCGCCTTGGTGCCTGGTCTATTCCTCCTCAGAACAGCTGTGCCCTCCGCCATGACCATCTCGACAGATTTAGAGTTTGATTGACAACGCGCGCCCCCAATGGACGAGTAGAGCTACTACAGGAAGAGCTCAGATACAGTGACCCCAACAAATATTGGACAAAACGTATGTCATTGCATTGCATCTCAATCAATTTGTGATTATTTTAAAACCTTTCTAGTGTTCTAGTTCTTACTGTTGAGAAGGCCATTGTGTACTGGTACTTTCAGGTTTTAACTGACCTGGAGCCAGTTGCATTAAAGGGATAGTTTACCCAAAAATGAAAATTATATTATTTAGTGATGCTTAAGTTGTTCCAAACCTGTATATTTCTTTGTTCTGCTGAACACAAAAGAAGATATTTGGAAGAATGTTTGTAACCAAGCAGATCTCAGCAGCCACTGACTACCATAGTGGGGGGAAAATACTATGGTAGTCAATGGCTGCCGAGATCTGCTTGGTTACAAACATTCTTCCAAATATCTTCCTTTGTGTTCAGCAGAACAAAGAAATTCATACAGGTTTAACACAGCCATTATGTCTTTAGAACTACTAGTCTGTCCAACTAGCGGTTAGCCAGTGAACATTTCATTCTCAAATTTGACCATTTTTAAATGTCTTAAAAAAAGAATGACTAAATTGTAATAAGGCTTATGTAACTGGCCCCATTGTGGAAACTCCAGGTGGCATCTCATGACTTTTACTCCTTTCATCTAGCCATCCACAAAGACCTGATAGATAAAAAGAGTACTGCAAGGATTATTATCCATTGTTCTTTTTTTTGAATGACTCAAAGCCCTTCTTATACAAATAAAAAGCCTTGGGTCCATTCATATTTTGTTGAATTTGGTGCTTTTCCTTTTAAAGGTAATTCAATTATAGCCTAGGTAAACATAACTTCATAGGGTACACCCATTTTCTTAGATATATTCATTAACATTATACTTAGCTACTGATTAAATCTGTATCATGTCAAATAAGAAAAAGCCATTCTTTGAATTTTTCAATAATTTTTAATGAATAAAAATGTTATGTCAGTTGAAAACATTTTTTATATAATTAATTATATAGTGACTAAAAAATCTAGGAGTCTGATTACTTTCAGAAGGCACTGTACAATAATTATTTTAGTTATACCTTCTGATCACATTCATAATTGAAAGGAAATTAGGGAAATAAAAGATATTCAATAAAACAAATTTATTTTCAAACCCTAGAATTGGTAATTCACTAGTTACTTTATAATCAGTCCAAACTCCCAAAGTTAAGAATTAAAGAGCATAATTAATATTTGACCAAACTCAAAAGCAGACTATTCATGAATATGGACTATGAAGTCATTGGAATTCATATTATGTTTCCTAATACACACAATTTAGACAGTCACAATCAATTCCAAACTGTTCTGTGACATGAAGAAGCAAAGATGAAACATCAAGATCACTTTATTTTAACAAAACATGATCATACTTATTTACAATCAAATGACATAGAAAAAAGAAAACAAACATGGAACAGCCTTTCGTTCTATGAACTCCAGAATGATGCAGTTGGACAAGGTTGAACAACCAGACTTCATTCTACATATTTGCCAAGAATATCTCCATCCCGGAAAAGGAAGTAGTCCTACAAAAGAAAATTGTAAAATCAAGTTACTTTTATACAAATTATAAAAAGTATAATTTAGTTACATGTCTTCAAGAGCCAAGAGCTACAAAATTGGCAAAACAATAAATTCATAATGAAAGAACTTAGATGATCTGATGATCTAATCATGGCAAATGTTCTAACCTTATCCTCAAGTACAACTTTAGTTCCTCCGTACTCCGGCAGCAAAACTTTATCCCCAACTTTGACACAGACAGACATTACTTTCCCATCCTGAAAGACAGACATCATTTAAACTCTGAAGTACAACCTATAGATCACACACTGTAAAGATGCTTCAATAAGATCATAAAACATGATTGACTTTGATTAGGTTACCTTGCTGGTGGATCCTGGACCCACTGCTACCACTGTAGCCTGTTGCACTTTGGCTTGAGACTTTTCTGGAATCATGATGCCTCCTCTTGAAACAGTCTCTGCAGCCAGCCGCTCCACCAACACACGGTCGAACATGGGAAGGAATTTCCGGAAAGCCTGCTGTGGGGCAAAGGTATGCTTAGTGCAGTGTAGAAATAGTCAATCAATTCATGTTTTGCAACACTTCCAAAAAAAAAAAAAAAAAACGCCCTCCACCAGGGGGTGTTACAGACCAGCAAAGCAAAACCAATAGTTTTAATTAATCACAAGCCTTTTTCTTCCCCTTTCCTGCAAGTTCTTGACTTCGGTTATTTACCTTCTTTTAAAGATGACAAATTTAACTAAACCGTATACTTGAAGCAGAAAAATTGGGAGAAAGAATATTGACCAATCAATCACCCTGTATCACACAGTTTCAAAGACACAAGCAGCTGCTTGCCTGAGATGAGAACAGATGTGTGTCTGACCTTGAGAGAAGGTCGTGTGTGAGGGAGGGTAGATGGGACATAGGAGATGTTGAGGGTTCATGTAGGGGAGGAGAAAAGTTTGGAGGTTTTGTAAATGTTTACCATCCTGGTGAAGGACAAAAGGACAGGCGACAAGATAACCCCCCCAAGGCTGAACGGTCGGTTAAGTAGAAGATTCCAGAATTAATCAACTGTGAATTTCACCTGGCCTCATAATACATTTCCATATAATTCATAATTCAAGTCACAAATGACTTTTGCTACTTAAGTATAAGCATACTTTATTACGTTATGGCAGTTTATTACAAGGGTTAATACATACAAATAACAGTCGGCCCTGCTTAAGAGAACACTTGAATTTCTATGCCTCAATCTAACTAAAGGCAAAATCATCAAAGTTACTGTACATCACAAATCACACGTGTGCACTCCATTAGAAATGACCCGGAAGTTCATATCTTGCTGAAATGCTATTGGTCTTGGAGCTTAGCGAAAACCTGATTCACGTTATCTAGTTATGATAATGGAAATATGTTTAGTTTTCACAGACAAGATGTGACAGATACTTTATACGCGTGAACAGAAGTTATCATACTACAGACTGTCATATAAAAATGTATGCAGTAAAATAATTATACCACATTTTAATACTACACTAAGATTATATACTTGTCTATAAACCAGCCACAAGCTAAGCTTTTCATTAAACAAACCGGGTGACCTGTGAAATCACCAATCCTGAACACAGAAACCACTATTTTTAACCATTTCTCCCGTACTTTACATGCACTAAGTAACATACTTAGCATCACATAATGATCTCGTATAAACTGAGAGCATGACTACATTACTAACCGTGACCTTGCAGTTGCAAATGATGGAGGATTATAAAACATTGCGCTATCTCAGTCACAAAGATCAAATAATTATTGAAACAACCCAATATGATGCAGCTAGATTAATTATCTCACGCGTCTTACCATTTTGTTTGATCTTTATGAAATGAGCGTCCGGCAGAGCAGCATAAGACAGTCACACTGGATCACTTCACTCCTGCGATCCACGTGAAGAAGAAATGTCTGGAAGGCCACTGCGCATGCGCCAAAAACGATCCTTACCGACCCCGTCCTGCAATCTAGAATATTCCTCGATCGCCAAAACGTTACACAAAGACATTTTAATATATATATTTTTAAATTGCACATTTGGTTGAGAAGTTGAGTGTTTAAACGCTTGACATGAAAAATGCTAAACTGAAGTGGATTACAAATAACCAAATAAATAGTAAAAAGCAAAATAAAGGTTTTGAATAAATGGTAAAGGTGCCTATATAATACAATAAATAATATTAAACACTGATAATTATATAATACAAAATACAAATATATTGTAAGACTATTAACAAATTCATAGACATTTGTAAAACGAAATAAAATCTGTGGTTGCACAATCCTGACCTCTGACGTCTTTTTTTCTCCAATAAAATCTACGAAATTTCTCGAACTTGACACCCAGGAACGAGCATAATAACAATTTAATGGCCAATTTTATTATATTTTATTTGTATTTTCCCTCAGTATTAAAGAAATATATTTAATGACATTGAGGCAAAAAGCAAATGAAAGCGCATATGTATTTTAAAGAGAACAACGCCTGTCTATCCTGAGAGTATTGTGTTATTCAGATGTCAGGGCAGCGGGGAGGTTACCCGGATGAAGAACACATGTGCGTAAAGTGTAACTGCAGCAGCTCTAAAGCGGCTCTTCTTCTTACACCATCCAGTCTTCTGTACTGACGGACACGCGCATCCCTTCATTCAATCTCCAGACCACTCTGCAGTAAGTCATTTAGAGAATTATCCTCCTTCATAAAAGCCTATGAACATACTACATTGCATACCGCTTTTTTACTGGTCTGGTAATATAAAGATGAAATTAATGAGATCAAACAGGCAGATACGTAACTGAATGTTAAATACGTTAGAACTGTCAGTTTGTTTTTGGTGTTGAATGTAACATCGTGCATGTTTAATGTCTAATTATCTGCCATTTAATCATATTTTTTAGTACATTCTATAATTTATTGCAGATGCAGATTGTGCTTATCAGAATAACTGGCATTAGAGTAACAAACGTGTTTCGTACATCATATGCACTGCTTAACAATTATACTGCATTAGTGTTATATCTGCTGCCTTGACTATTGTTTTACAAGCAAAACAAGTAAAGCGCAGTCTTAAGTGAAATATAGTGATGATAGCTCGCATGCTAACTATAGCTAATTCTATGAAGTTGAGGCCTAAGGATACTATATATGTATGGAATAATTAATCGGTGTCAGGGCTACAATGGGTAGTTTTAATAAAACAGAAGGAATACGCCGGGAAGTAACGCGAACTCATGAAGATGAAAGGGATCATTTCCGTCTCTGTCGTGACGCAAATAATTTTGACCTTGTGACGGACGCCCTGAACACACGTGGGGTAGATGAGGGACTCACTGCATCTATAGGCTTTTGAGTGAACATATTTCAGTTTAGTTGACCTTTTAGCTCTGCTTTTTAAAACCTTTTTTCCGCTTTTAATTTTTTTTCCCTCTCTAAACATTGTCCATGAGAACCACGAAATTGATTCTCCTCACATTTACCAGCTCATAATTATAACATTTTACGGAATTTACATTTTGATATTTAGGACATTTAAGTATAAGGGGAGTAGGTTAACGAATGAATGAATCAGGCATTGTAATCCATTCAAGGACCAGCGGGGGCAAAGTCTATTTTTTGGAATCTGGGGTTGTTATGTGACCTCGACAACAGACTTTTTACAGTGGCTTAAATTAAAATACTTTTTTAAAAAGTATTTACTTTTTCTTTGACTGCCATGCATAAAATGTCCTTACTGCGTGACAAATCATACTAGTATGTGACTAGGCCTTGTAAATCAAAAAAGTAACCGAGTGCTGTTGGTGACTGTTTGCCATCAGAAACGGCTGTCTGCCAACCTCAACCAATGCCGTGAGTTTTGGGCGGGGCTACCCGTTTGTCTAAAATGAATGGTTCTTAAAGGGGCAGTTCACCCAAAAATGAACATTCTCTGTTAATTTACTAACCCTCAGGCCATCCGAGATGTAGGTGAATCTTTTTTTTCTTTCTTCAGATTTTTTGAATCTTAAAGAGATTGCACCCATTTACTTTTATTATATGAATCACAGAGGACCACGGTTTCAGCTAAAAATCTTCTTTACTCTACTACTGAAGGAAAAAGTCACCTACATCTGGATGGCCTGAGGGTGAATAAATTAACAGCAATTTTTGTTGGGGGGTGAACTGTCCCTTTAAGAACCAGGGGACTGAGGCAAACTTCCAAGGGTGACTAACAAAGACAAAACAATAAAAAAATCAAAAAGTATTTGAAAACCTGGATATGTGAGGAAGCCTCATTCTGAAAGTGTGATTTTCCTAGACATAGAAAAGTCATGTAAATTAACAAAATCTTGTGGGCACTTTTATAAAGAATATGCATTTTGTCTAGTTATGCCAAGCTCTAAAATATTTTATCAAGTAGAAATTGTGAACTGGAAAAGGGGCCCTCAAATTGTGTTTCTGAAAAATTGTAATGGTCACTTGCACCTTGATTTTTATTTTTTGAATATTGAATGTTATGCTTCTGCTCTTTCTCTTAGAAATGCTGCGTTTACCCAGTGTAATGAAACAGATGAGGCCAGTGTGCAGGGCGCTGGCCCCACACCTGACTCGTGCGTATGCTAAGGACGTCAAGTTTGGAGCAGATGCCCGGGCCCTCATGCTTCAGGGCGTTGACCTTTTGGCTGATGCTGTGGCTGTCACCATGGGACCAAAGGTATGCTAAGTTTGATATGTTTCTAGATAAACAACAGACATGTTATTGCACTTAAAGTCAAGTTTGTAATCAATAATGGAACAAACACAACTAGATTGGCCTCTTTCCCATAGGGTCGCACCGTTATCATTGAGCAGAGCTGGGGAAGCCCCAAAGTCACCAAAGATGGTGTCACAGTTGCCAAAAGTATCGACCTGAAAGATAGGTATAAGAACATCGGTGCCAGGCTGGTACAGGACGTGGCCAACAACACTAACGAAGAGGCTGGAGACGGCACTACAACCGCAACAGTACTGGCCCGTGCTATTGCCAAGGAGGGATTTGACACCATCAGCAAAGGTGCAAACCCTGTGGAGATCCGTAGAGGAGTCATGATGGCGGTGGAAGAAATCATCAATGAACTCAAGAAACTCTCCAAGCCAGTCACAACACCAGAGGAAATTGCTCAGGTAAAAAGTGGTCTTAAATTTGACTTGAAATAGAAGTTGCAATAGTTTTCTTGCCTATTGTAATGTATATCCAAGTGAAACAACTTCTCAAACAAGAAAAAATGTAGGGTGGGACTTGATTTTAAATGTTTTAAATAAAAACAGCCATATAAAAGAAATAAGACTGGTCAATTGGCTTTAACCTTATAAATGTACTAAACATGGACTTTTAATTTCTGTCAATCTTTCTGTGATATAGGTGGCTACTATTTCTGCCAATGGAGACACTGAAGTTGGTAACATCATCTCCAATGCCATGAAGAAAGTTGGACGCAAGGGTGTTATTACAGTGAAGGTAGGCTGCTACAGTGAAAGTAGTATTTAGTACAGAAGGAATGATGGTTTGGTCCTTAAAATATCTCAAACTGTTATTGTTTAAAGGATGGTAAAACCCTACATGATGAGCTTGAGATCATTGAGGGCATGAAGTTTGACCGTGGATACATTTCTCCTTACTTCATCAACACCTCTAAAGGTGCGTATTTGGTATTAGAAGGTCATGTGTTTGTACCAGTATTAAGGTTGGAATGACAACAGTGTTTATTCTCTGCTTGCAGGCCAGAAGTGTGAGTTCCAGGACGCTTATGTGCTTTTGAGTGAGAAGAAAATCTCCAGTGTACAGAGCATCGTACCAGCTCTGGAAATTGCCAACCAGCATCGCAAGCCTCTGGTCATCGTGGCTGAAGATGTGGACGGAGAGGCACTCAGCACTCTGGTCCTCAACAGGTTTGTTTCTCAAACATGTTCGCACAAGTCCACAAGAAATGTGTGAAATGGCAAAATTTGAAAAAGAACTGGGTTTTATTCAAACGGAACTTCAAAAAGTACATTTACTGACTGATTTTGATTGCCATCCCTCACACATAATACCATGTTTTTTTTTAATCCCTTTATTTTAATTTTCTTAAGACAACACGCATGCACAATGACACCAAACCAGAAACTATACAGGATAAATAACTCAAACTTCCTAAACAGTTCCATTGTGCACGCTACTTTAAACTGTTACTACTTTAAATTAGAACCCCCCCCCCCCCTCCCCTCATATTACAAGGATTGTGGAAGGTTGTTTCAAGTGCTCTTCAAACAAAAAAAACATTTTGTACATACAAAATATTTTATCCTAGTGTACGGCAACGACAGAAATCAAAATAATATACAAATACATACATTCATGCTCACATATGCATATATCCTCATATATACAAATGATTTACATGTATATGCATAAAGCTTGTTTAGTCCTCTTGTAGGAACAGTATTATTGGTTTCCAAATTTTAATAAAAACAGATAATTTATCTTTTAGTATAAATCTCAGTTCTTCCAAGTGCAACATATTTCCCAGTTCCCTAGCCCACATCTCAAAAGAAGGGACGAAATCTGCTTTCCACATCTGTAAAATTAGTCTTTTTGCAAGCATCATACAGAGTGAAATGGCCTGTGTTTGATACTTACTACAAAAAGCATTCTCTGCTCCTAAAAGTCCAATACAAGGCTCAGGTTCCAGGTTAATAGAATGTGCTTCAGAAAGAAATTGAAATACAGATTTCCAAAATGGCTGAATTTTACAACATTACCATAAAGAATGAAACAGGGTGCCTTCTGACATTTTACACTTATTACAGAGTGGAGAAATCGTGGGATAAATTTAATGAAGTTTTGATTTAGAAAAATGAAGCCTATGAGTTACACGTAATACCATGTGAATTGTTTTTCATAAAGATACTTTAGTTATAGTGTTAGATGTTTAATAAATGATTATGGGATCTCCTTTAAACAGTTTTCAGAATCTTTGACATTAATATTAATAATATTAATTTATTTTTATTCATTTATTTTTAATGACATTGGCCCTCACAAAAGTTGTTGAATAAATGACATCTTCAAAATGTTTTTTGTAATTATTACTATTATTTATACCATTATTTTAATAGATATTAAAATATTATTACTAAAATGTTATAAAATATTTTTAATGACTTTGACTAATACTACAGTACATTACTATATATATATATATATATAACACACTTTTTTTTTAAATAATAAAAAATGTAACTACTATATACACACATTATTTATTTATTTATTTATTTATTTATATATATATATATATATATATAATTAAAAATGTAACTACTGTAATAATATGGTAATAATTTTGGTAATGGATGGTCATTTTGATGTTTAAGAATAGCCTGTTGTTTAAAGGTTCTGGGTTAAAGGTCATTGCTAAATCTCACCAACAGGTTGAAGGTTGGACTTCAGGTCGTGGCAGTCAAGGCTCCAGGATTCGGGGACAACCGGAAGAACCAGCTGCAGGATATGGCAGTTTCCACTGGAGGCACGGTATGTACCAAAGATCTTGTATTCATGATTATAAATTTACTTATTTAAAATGTCTTACTTATGTGATGCATCAACATATTGTATTGTGACATGTATCATATCATGAGGTAGTTGCCATTGCCCAGTTATTTAACACCCCTGAACTGTTTTTAGGTGTTTGGTGATGAAGCTATGGGTCTGGCCCTTGAGGATATCCAGTCACATGACTTTGGCAAGGTCGGTGAGGTCATTGTGACAAAGGATGACACGATGCTCCTCAAAGGCCGTGGTGATCCATCAGCCATTGAGAAGCGTGTGAATGAGATTGCTGAACAGCTGGATAGCACAAACAGTGACTACGAGAAGGAGAAACTCAACGAGCGTCTGGCCAAGCTCTCTGATGGAGTGGCTGTGATTAAGGTATGAAAGCAGGAAGCGTGTAGCTTATGTAATGTATTTATCTGCCATTTATCGGTCATCAAAAATCACCATTCTCTTTGTTAGGTTGGTGGAACGAGTGACGTTGAGGTGAATGAGAAGAAAGACCGTGTCACTGATGCGCTGAATGCCACTCGAGCTGCTGTGGAGGAGGGAATCGTTCCTGGAGGAGGATGTGCCCTGCTCCGCTGCATCCCAGCCCTGGAGAACATCAAGCCAGCCAATTCCGATCAGAAGATTGGTAGGGACTGGAGATCTCATCCTACAGACCCTGTAAGAAATAACCTTGTGTTAACTTCTTAAAACTGACTTTTTTTTTTCCTTGCTCTTCAAGGTATCGACATTATTCGCAGAGCTCTTCGTATTCCTGCAATGACCATTGCCAAGAATGCAGGAGTTGAAGGCTCTCTGGTGGTGGAGAAGATCTTGCAGGGCACTCCAGAGATTGGATATGATGCTATGCTTGGAGAATATGTCAACATGGTTGAAAGAGGCATTATTGACCCCACAAAGGTATGTATGTGTGGTTCACAGACTTAGAAGTTATTTGTTTAAATCAGTAACAAATCTATCAGAGCACGGTTTCAAAATTAATATCTGGCACGTTCAATATATCGTGACCATATTGGCTGACATTTATATACACTACCGTTCAAAAGCTTGGGGTCAATCCTTTTTTTTTTTTTTTTTAAATGCTCAAACCATACTGCATTTATTTTAATCAGTAAAAATAATGCAGTAATATTGAAGGAACAACTGTAATATTGTGTATATTATAATTTGAAATAACCGTGTTCTATTTAATTATATTTTAAAATGTAAATGTATCCCTGTCATGAAAAAGCATGATTTCACAAGTCTTCATAAGAAACATTTATTATTATTATTATTATTATTATTATTATTACTATTATCATCAATGTTGAACACTGTTGTGCTGCTTAATATTTTTGTGGAAAAGAACAGCATTTATCTGAAATAAACAATCTTTTGTGACATTATAAAAAAGTGTTTAATGTCACTTTTGACATTGAGTCCTTGCTCAAAAGTATTAATAAAAAAATAATAATAATAATCGCACTGACCTTATACTTGTGTGTGTGTGTGTGTGTATGTATGATGCCTAATTAATTCTATTTTATTGCCAAAATTAATTTGTAGCATAAATTTATTTTTGTTTTTACTGTTATTTTTATTTTAGACAAAATGGTATTCAATTTTAATATTTGCCTTTTTCATAATGCTCTTTTTAAAATGAAATTTGTCTCCCCCTGCAGGTTGTGAGGACGGCATTGCTAGATGCCGCAGGTGTTGCATCTCTGCTGTCTACTGCTGAGGCCGTTGTCACCGAGCTACCGAAGGAGAAGGAGGAAGTGCCGGCTGGAGGAATGGGTGGAATGGGAGGCATGGGCGGAATGGGTGGCATGGGATTCTAAAACGATCTGCACTGACTTTAGTGGAAGGGTTGTGGGCAGGGGACATGATTTGCCCCTCCCCTTCGACTTGGAAAAACCTGCCGAAACTGAGTGCTGGTGGTCTAGACATGGAGCAAAAGAAATGGACGTTACAGTCTCCCATCCTTCCACCACCATGTCCGATCTTATCTCTTTACTCATGGCTGAAGATGTTACCCTACTTCTTTAAAGACATGTTCCTGATCATGTGACCAGGGATAATGAGTCTGTTCGCCTTTGTTCTGTAACATTGTGCTCACCAATGTCTAATGGGAAAGTGCATTTAACAAATTACATAGTCATGCTGTTGTATTGTGTGATATAGCTGGTTCTGAATCAGACCATCTGTAGGGGGTAAGCCAGGCGTTAAGGTTAAAGTCTGCCTTTGTGATCAAGAAAATAGTAGAAACTTTGACCAGTTGTATCTAAAAAAAAAAAAATTCCACTTCATTGATCAGTTTTTTTTGTTTGTTCATTGTTTCATATAAAAAATAAAACCCTCATTTGAGGATTACACAACTTTGACAAAGCATGTACTTGTTTTGCCTTTCAGTTGTTACAATTTTTCCCACTGAATAGAAATGCTTCATCTTGAAGAATTGTGTGCTGTTTTCCTTTGTTTCTGGTTTAATATCTAAAGGGATAGTTCACCCAAAAATGAAAATTGTCATTTATTCACCCTCATGTCCTTCCAAACCTGTATGTCTTGTTTTTTTTTTTTCATTTTCTGTGAAACACAAAGTTGATACTTTGTAAAGTCAATGGGGTCCAAAACAATATTGGACCCTATTAACTTGAAGATGTGAAAATATATATTTTTTTTTTGTGTGTGTGTGATGACCATTTTATTTGTGGGTGAACTATTTTAAAATCTGAGGGTTAAACATCTTTTGGTCAAGACTAGAGTTTGGTAGGAAGGTTGAGTGGAGGGATGGGTGAACTTGTTGCACAGCAGTTTTAAAACTGCTATACAAGCATATGCCCAACAATATATGGAATACAATTAGTGTGAATTCATTCTAAAGCTCTAACTCTTGAGTAGTCTAGTGGTACAGAATCGTATTTTAAAAAACTGCTGTTCATTAAGAGAATTACTTGTTTTGTTTTTTTTAAAGCTACATTCTCTCTATGAATGTGCAACAATCATCCAACAATGTTTTGTACAATATAGTAAGTAATTCTGTATTTTTTATTTAATAAAATTAAGTGTTCACAAAGAAATACATTTTTGTCCCGTCAATGTCCTAGCCAATCAGTGACTTCCTTCTCAGGAAGATAATCCTCTTAAAGTAGTAATAAACTTGTTATAGCGATGGCCTGACTAGGACTAATGACTTGAGACATTTTATCAAGTCAATGTAAAACAGCACTCAAAACTCAAGACTTAATTTCATCCACTGAAGAATTAATTGGATTGTGAAAAGTGGGCATTTCATATTAGACTGCACCCCTCAAAACACCAGCAGGGACATTAGCTGAAAATGAAGCAAGTTATGGTTTGAGGATTACAAAGACAAACATTTGTTTCCATTGTAATATGCACTGATGCAACCAGGAACATTAGTAGAAATCAGGAACAAGAAGAAATTGATCAATTCTGATTTCATGTTGAGTCGACTTTAATAAGAAGTCCTTAAAGTAATTTTTTGCATGAAAATGATGCTGGTTTGAAATCCAAACTTCACTATAGGGGTATTTGATTATTTATGATACATTTTGTCCTTTTGGAGCTTGACAGCACATGGTTAACATGTGTCTAAAAGAGCTCAAAGAAGAACATAAAAATAATATCTCCAAACAGGTTTGAGGTAAATGACAGAATTCAAAATTTTGGGCAAACTAATCCAGTTCAGTAGCTCCTATACACTTCCTTTCAAAAGTTTGGGTTTAGTAAGATTTTTTTTTTTAAAGAAATGTAAAACTTTTTCAGTAAGGATGCTTTAAATTGATTAAAAATGACAGTAAAGACATTTATAATGTTACAAGTTTTCCATTTCTTTTGAACTTTTTATTCACCAAAGCATCTTGAGAAAACATTTTCAACATAATAAAAACAGTTTCTTCAGCACTTATTCAGCATATTAGACTGAGATCTGAAGGCTCATGTGACACTGAGGCTGGAGTACTGATGCTGAAAATTCAGCTTTTGCCATCACAGGAATAAATTATATTATTAAATAAGTTATTTTAAATTGTAATATTTTCAAATATTTTGTTTTTATTGTATTTTTGATCAAATAAATGCTGCCTTGGTAAGCTTCATAACTTTATCTGAATGTACATTAATGATCGGTTAGCAAGCATTATAATGTAACATTTAATAATTTTAATAACTTTCGGTGATCAGTTACCAATAATAGTTTTGTGAATGTTCCTGTACTTTGCAAAGAAAACTTCAGTTACACTTTATATAAGGTGTCCTTGTTACAGTTTAATTATACATTTAAGTACTGAATATTAATTTATTGTACTTATGGTGAAGGTTAGGATTTAGGGTTAATTCAATGTAATGATTTACTGTTATTACTACAGTTTGTACATGTAACATATGTAACAAGGACAGTGTAAAATAAAGTGTTACCAAAACTTCTCTCAGGATAATAAATAACTGCTTCAATGATCCAAAGTCTGTGAATAACATAATACTATAATTCTAATGCTATTAAACAGCAGTATTTCTTGCACATTTTCTGTACAATAATAATACTAGAAATGTAGTATTCTAGAACAATGCAAAATAATTTCTTGCTGAGTAAAATGTCTTGACACAAATGTTACATGCTACAGTTTGATATTTATACCATTGCATAATTAATTCCATTTCACACACACTATCTAAAAATAAAAATAGTATATTGTGTGTTGTGCACATTCTCATGACACTAATATTCCATTGCAACACAGCCAGTGGTGTAATTAGATCGTTAGAGCCGTCACTGACACTGGCCACTAGGGGTCATAAAATGGGTTACTTAGAAGCATTCTAATATTAACCCTCACATGATCAACCTATTTTAAGTTTAGAAACTAGTCAGAACCAAATGTTGATAAACAACACACAAACCACACCAGACACAAGGCTAGGTTTTACATACAAAAATAGTTTATAAACCATGCAGGCAGGATATATATTCACCTACAACACACATTAAAACACCTCAATTAAAAAAAAAAAGATCCCAAAAAGAAAGAAATGAAGAAAAAAAAGATTAATCATTTGTTTTTTTGTAGCTCAATTGTGCACTGAAGTTTAGTCTGTGGTCTTACATCAGATATGTACACGTGGTTAACCCATAACCAAAATAAATATAGGATACACGCATACATGTTTTTAAGATAAGGATAAATAATATGTAACTTTCTCTGTAAAAAGGCAGTAAGCATGAGGATGCAAGCAGGGTGTGGATTGGAATCTTTAAAGGTCGGTGGCGACAGATACCTCACTACAATCTGATGAGAGCTCTGGGAAAGATTCGGTATGTTCTCTGTTCCAAGAGTTTGGGCCCTTTTAGAAGAAGTGGATATCGTAGATGGGTGAGCAGTCTGTTAAAAACTACATACAAATATATTGCACACCTCTAGGAGAGAAAAGCAGTCTTTAATATAGACACTTAAAATCATATGAGATTTCGCTCCCATCGGAGGAGTGAACTGGAGCGCCACCGCCACAAATACTTGCGCAAATTTGTATAACGCAAGGCAGCATAGTTTTTTTTGTCAGCCTCTTAGCGTTGTTTTTCAAGCCCTTGTTTGTGCTGGTATGCAAGAATACAACAGACCCGAGTCTGGCGTGCAGCCTTGATACCCTTATAGCGATTTATGTGCATTTGGCTGCAGTAACTGTCAGTCTTCTGCACGTGACGCATGCACTCAAATTGAGTCCCCTCGTCCCTTTCTTGAAATCTTAAAGGATCACCTAAAAGCTTTTAAATAAATACATCACTCACCTGTCACATAAACTGTGTAACATGAGGTACAATGTTTCCATAATACCTCAAAATAATGTCCTTTCGAAGAAACCCATGACCTTTGTCTACTGTGCCATTCATGAAGCCCTTGTGGTTTTTGGCAGCTGTTTTTAAAACCATGTCAAGGTCCTCATATAAAAAAAAATACGGCTCCTGGCGCCATATTGACAGCGGGTTTTAAAAAGTTAACATGGAGGTAGTGGGACAGGGCTCATTGGGGACAATCAAGCCCCCCATAAAAAGATCCAGCCACATGTTTTTTAGCATAACATTTTTTTCGTTTGGACCAGGCACTGACGATATTCAGGCACACAGCGTTTACATTCTCCCGACTGTCTTTATAATACTCTAAATGTATGCGTTCAATAAAACCCCCAGTTCCCTGAACGACACCCCCTCCCCATCCATCTGAAGCTGTGGAATGAACTACGTGTGGTGGACCTCATGGAACATGAGTTCGCGTGGGATCTGTGTCTCTGGGCCGTACAGCTTGGACGCCCGCCGCTCGAAGGCTGACACCATCTGCTTCACGACCTCGTCGAAGAAAACGGTGGCCAACTGAGAATGCAGGAGCGAGCGGAACTCAAAGGAAATCTAAGAACAGACAGAAGCAAGGTATCACAGACTGCTCACAATAAAACTCACAAGTAAAGTTCCTTAAAGGTGGGGTAAGTGTTATTTCAAAACTGCTTTAGAAATGTGACTCGGGCAGAGTACCATAACAAACTGATAGCCAATCAGCAGTAAGGGACGTGTCTACTAATGATGGTGAGAAGAGAGCGCTCAGTGCACGTCATTATTAAAAAGACACGACACACAGGACGGACATTAGCCGAGCGACGACAGAAAGAGAGAGATGGCAGATAAAAAACAAATGTGGAAAATGTCTATGGAACAAAAGAAGGCTTATGATCAGGCAAGAAGCAGGACACGTGTAAATATCGGATCAGCTTTCCAGCACTGGAGAGAACTCAAGGAGCACTAAGGCCTGCAATCAGACGCCAAGGTTGCTTTATTTATTCTCGATAGGCAAATAACATTAGTTTTGTTTTGTTTCACAGAACTAATATATGCTAGCTTTTGCCTGAATATGCTCGAATATGCTCGCGTGTCATGTTCACTTGTTTGTCCATTTGCAATCGTATCGTTGTTCACTTCAGCGATGATAAAGACCCATTCATTTCCACATCCTATAAACCACTGTCTGTTTCAAGCGTCAGCTCGCAGTGTGTCCGAAAAGTAAGACAATAAACTCCTAATATATGTTTGTTTCCTTTGGTTAGTGATCAATATATTCTCTAATCTTGTCATAATTGTAATGCGTTCATTAGTTGGACTGTCGTGCTATCGAGTTGTTTATGAGAACTGTTTGTGTTCGCTATAACCCTCTAATCTGGTCATAATTGTAAAGTGTTCGTTAGTTGCACTGTCGTGCTTGTGCTACCGAGTTGGTCATGAGAACAGTTTGTGTTTTTGTGATCGCTATAACCCTCTAATCATGTCACAATTATAATATGTTCGTTAGTTGGACTGTCGTGCTCGTGCTATCGAGTTGTTCATGAGAACTGTGTTTGGGTTTTTGGGATATAAGGGATGACTTTTTCACTGAACATTCGACCTGGATTACCATAGTAACACACATTGCTTTCACTTATTGATGGCATCATACCCTCGGCCGGCTGGCACAGCAGATTCCGCCATAGTCGTTGCCTGCGTTGCGTTTGTATGTGTGGGGTGGAGCTATCAAAATAAGGGCGAGACCCTTTTGGGGTAGGGGCGTGTTTGTTTTGGTGATTTGAAATATCAACATCGATTACTAGAAAGCACTTACCCCACCTTTAAGTAAAACCCATAAACCTTTCAAGAGAGACCTAACATAAGCTCTAAGGTTGTTAAATGATGGTACAAATTAGTCAGTGAGACGACTTATAAACAAAATTACAAAAATGTGCTTCTGTCAAACACCAGAAGCAATGAAAATTATTGGTTGATCTTGTTTCAGCATTGCAGCAAAGCCACTGTTATGAAATCTTAGGATACCATAAGCAACGCACTAACTTATTTATTTAAATTTTTCGCAGTGCTTTATGGAATGAGTAGATTTTTCATTTCCTTTTAATAGAAGCAAAGTACAGTCTTTTTTTATTTTATTTAATTTACTGATTTTCAATTTCTGCTTTTTGAATCAAATGTTATCGAACGTTGTAATTCATAAATGTTATAACTCATCTCAGAGCTGGTTCAAGGCTCAAAACTCTATTTTAAGATTTTTCTGAAATATAAGAGAAGGTGAATGGGACTCAAACCTCATTGGTTCTTGAGCAAGCTAAAATGTACTTGATTGACACACAAGATCCAATGAGGTTTGTTCTTGCGTGTCAGGCAAGTACATTTCAGCTTCCGTTTCCCATATTTGATGAGCTTCATGTATGTGTTCATCAATGTTTATACAGGTGCTGGTCATATAATTAGAATATCATCAAAAAGTTTATTTATTTCACTAATTCTAATAGTGAAACGTGTATATTATATTCATTCATTACACACAGACTGATATATTTCAAATGTTTATTTCTTTTAATTTTGATGATTATAACTGACAACTAAGGAAAATCCCAAATTCAGTATCTCAGAAAATTAGAATATTGTGAAAAGGTTCAATATTGAAGACACCTGGTGCCACACTCTAATCAGCTAATTAACTCAAAACACCTGCAAAGGCCTTTAAAATGGTATCTCAGTCTAGTTCTGTAGGCTACACAATCATGGGGAAGACTGCTGACTTGACAGTTGTCCAAAAGACGACCATTGACACCTTGCACAAGGAGGACAAGACACAAAAGGTCATTGCAAAAGAGGCTGGCTGTTCACAGAGCTCTGTGTCCAAGCACATTAATAGAGAGGTGAAGGGAAGGAAAAGATGTGGTAGAAAAAAAAGTGTACAAGCAATAGGGATAACCGCACCCTGGAGGGGATTGTGAAACAAAACCCATTCAAAAATGTGGGGGAGATTCACAAAGAGTGGACTGCAGCTGGAGTCAGTGCTTCAAGAACCACTACGCACAGACGTATGCAAGACATGGGTTTCAGCTGTCGCATTCCTTGTGTCAAGCCACTCTTGAACAACAGACAGTGTCAGAAGCGTCTCGCCTGGGCTAAAGACAAAAAGGACTGGACTGCTGCTGAGTGGTCCAAAGTTATGTTCTCTGATGAAAGTAAATTTTGCATTTCCTTTGGAAATCAGGGTCCCAGAGTCTGGAGGAAGAGAAGAGAGGCACACAATCCACGTTGCTTGAGGTCCAGTGTAAAATTTCCACAGTCAGTGATGGTTTGGGGTGCCATGTCATCTGCTGGTGTTGGTCCACTGTGTTTTCTGAGGTCCAAGGTCAACGCAGCCGTATACCAGGAAGTTTTAGAGCACTTCATGCTTCCTGCTGCTGACCAACTTTATGGAGATGCAGATTTCATTTTCCAACAGGACTTAGCACCTGCACACAGTGCCAAAGCAACCAGTACCTGGTGTAAGGACCATGGTTTCCCTGTTCTTAATTGGCCAGCAAACTCGCCTGACCTTAACCCCATAGAAAATCTATGACCAGCACCTGTATGTGAATAAAGGTCTAAAGTAAATCTGTTCATCATATAAAGCAACAGAGTCTGAAGTGTTTTAGTTTAACAAACTTTCAATGGAGGGAAAGAAATTAAAAATACTGAAAATAACCTCATTTGTGCTTTAAAGATGAATTTAAGTCTTAAGGGCTTGGGATGACATGAGGGTCAATAAATGATGGCAAAACTTTCATTTTTTAAATATTTAAGTATGAGCAACGGTAAAACAGTTGCATTTGCAAACAACCCTAAATATACTTCAGACATATTATTAAAGATTAAATATACACTAAATATACTTAAGACTGCTAAAAAGGTTCAGCTCTATTCTTCTGTTCCATCTTCATATGCTGAGTAAACTAAAAAGAATTTTAGTTTCAAAAGCACTCCCAAAGTCAGTGCAGCTTAATACGAGGATGATAAACCAGTTTGTGTTTTTGTAATACTCACAGCAAAGTCAAGGGTGCATGTACGGGGGTAGCCAGGAAGACCAGGACTGAACCGCCACACTGTCTCAAGGTTATTGAAAAGTTTTCCATCAGAGCAAGATGCCTTAAGAGCAGAAGTCGTCAGAAATGACTTGTAGCTCACACACTAGATTAACAAAGTCTGATAACACTGTACACTGCGTGCAGAATTATTAGGCACGTTGGTTTTCTGATCATATTTTACCAATTCCAAACCATATTAATCTTAATAACTACTATTAATTTTGTATTGAATCATTTATAAGTGATATATTACATTTACATTACATTTATGCATTTGCAAAAATATATAATTGTTTATGAAGGCTGGAAATGAAAAACTCCTTATATTTAGGTGTGCAGAATTATTAGGCACGTTTACTTTTACAGATAAAATGAGCCAAAAAAGAGATTTAACAAATTATTAAATTCCCATGAGAAGGATTCAATACTAATGCAATACTAGAAATTGCAGTTAAGGCATGACCATTGGACAGTGAAATGCTCATTGGGTCAGCAGGGTCAGACAAATACAGGTGGCGAAGAAAAGACACATGTTAACTGCAAAAGAATTAAGAATTAATGTGAAGAATTAAGTTTGAAACCATCAGGAACGCTAAAGCCTCCAGCGCCACTGTTTGAAGGATTCATCTTCCAGAATCTGACAGTAAGTTTTAGGAGTTCATTTTTAGTCCATCTCCTATCCTGAAGTCCGTTTTGCAGAGGTGGACTAAAAATAAACTCCCAAAACTTACTGCCAGATTCTGGAAGATGAATTCTTCAAACAGTGGTACAAGAGGATGTGGTGCTGGTCCTTCAAGAGTCACTCTCAACCTATCTGTCTATAAAGCCTATAAAAAAAAACTTTTCTTCTGTATTCACAACACCATGTATTTTACAACACTTCAGCTTGTGATTCTTATTAAGTGGGGGTCATTTTTTAGGATTCTTTACCTAACTTAAATCCCTGAGATCGTGACACCTTGCACTTCTGGAGACTCCAGGTAGGTTGCAGTTCTGGAAAATGGTGATGCTGGAGACTAAAGGGTTCCTGATTGTTTCACACTTAATTCTTCACCTTAATTCTTAATTATTTTGCAGTTAACGTGTCTTTTCTTCGCCACCTGTTTTTGTCTGACCCTGCTGACCCAATGAGCATTTCAATGTCCAATTTCTGGTATTACATTAGTATTGTATCCTTCTCATTGGCATTTAATAATTTTTAAATGCCAAAAGTTAAATCTCTTTTTTGGCTCATTTTATCTGTAAAAGAAAACGCGCGTAATAATTCTGCACACCTAAATATAAGGTGTTTTTTATTTCCAATTATATATCACTTATAAATGATTAAATACAAAATTAATAGTAGTTATTAAGATTAATGTGGTTTGGAATTGGTAAAATGTGCCTGGGAAAAAAATTATTATCAGAAAATCAATGTGCCTAATAATTCTGCATGCAGTGTATATGCCACTAAACCACTGCCATCAATTCATAAAACAGATCTATATTAAAAGAAAAATGAAGATGTACATACCTTTACCAAATGAGGGCGGACTGTAGTAATGAGAGAGGTGTAGTTTTCTACCACAGGAGGGAAGCCCACAGTCAGCTTGGCCTTGCAAAATCCTGTGCGGCGGAATACAACGTCTGAGCGCTTGCACCAGGGCACAAACAGCAGGTAGTCTTCTACTTTGGCCACAACCTCATACATTTCCTGCATTGAGTACCTGCATGCCATAGAAAAGACTGTTAGCCAAGATAATATAATAATGTTTCATGTAAATCATTTGGGGGGGGGCTTTCTACACAGGTAAGTAGTAATTTAGCAGACACTTAAATTTAAAGTGACTTACAGTACAGTGGAGTAATCCAGGGTTGTGCTCAAGGTCACAATGGTGATAGCTCATAAACTTTCTGATTACCAGCCCTGAGCTCCTTTAGCCATTACGTCACACCACAGAATCTGCAGTTATAGTCTGAAGAGTGCGATGACCTTTCCTATAAATCTAACTATAGGGGCATGGCAGCTCATATCCTCACTCCAAAGGAGATTGGATGATTTAAATATAACTCATCACCATACAGGTGTGACCCAAACAAAACGTTGTTGCTAAAGATGAAGATGGATTTAGTGCTGTCACTGAAACATGTTTCTAATGGTCGATTCAGACAACTAATCAGTTATGAAGGCACAGATATCAGTGTGGGATTGAGTCACTCCAGAATGGAATCAAGACAGAAGAAAGGTCAAACACTGTTTACAGTCACTTTTTAGTACACAGGGTCCATCAGAGTTAAATGTGGACACGTCCTAGGTTTTAAGGTCTCATTTTAGAGCATTTTAAGACCTTCAAGTTAAAGATGAAAGATAAGATAAAATGTCCCTCACCATTTGCTTGTAAACCACAATCCAACCAATTATGATACTTTTGAAAACGCACTGACTACACAGGTGCTTAGTTTATTTCCTGGATATTCACATAATCATTTAGCACATGCTTTTATCCAAAGCTACTGACGGTACATTTATTACAAGGACTTCCCCTGAAGCAACGTATGGTTCAATGCAAGGGTACAATGGCGATTCTCATGGATACCAATACTATGTCTCAGGAGAACCACCATCCTGTAGAAGTCTGAATGTAGACTGGTCATAAAAAGTTAGATTGGTCTAATCTGAATCCGAAAAGTAAGCCTGATTGATTACTCCTTGGATAATTGTTAGTTGGACAAACTAGTTCTTAAGACTAGTTCTTATGCTGCGTTCCAGACAGCTCGAGATTTAGATTTTTTCCACCTCGTTCTTGGAAATAACATCTGGAATGGCACTCAAAGTCAGACATTCGACCTGTGAACTCAAACCCTGAGGTCAAACCCGACCTCAGCGAGGCGCGTCATTTGACATCACTTCCAAGATGTCGGCAAGTTCTGCTTAAACGTGAAAACAAACTTTACCATTAGACATTAAGCTTTTTGCTTTTCGTCTGCTGTTTTCAAAGCGATTTTATGTTGTTTTTATTCTCTTTTTTCCATAATTGACACAAAAACATAATATGCTCTTGTTGAGTGACATTATGTGGTCAACGTGTGAACATGACGTCTGACTGCCTGGAACTCACTGAAGTGGGACATTTAATTTGGGATATTCCCAAATCCAACCTTGTCCGGAACGCAGCATTTCTCCTACACTGTATGCAAAATCTGAGTAGGTGAACAATACCTGGATAACACACTGCATGTTCTCAGAGTGTGAAGTGTGCATATAGTATGTCATAGGTCAAAGAACACATGGGGCAAAGGAGGATGCCAACATGGCGGATGTAGTGTGTCCTGGAATGCATTTACTATACATCTGCATACCTACAGAACATACTTCATAAACTGTAGACAAGTTATTAGTCAAATTTAGTATGTGTACATGTGCTGCATTAGTGCTGGGACTCTGTTCTACAGGACAGCTGATCCTCTGCTCTAAAATTTCAGGCATCAGTTGTCAGATGTGGTTCCTAAGTAAGTGACGTGAGATAACCAGTACAGATCCATACTCCAATAACTCCAGATACCTAGAAAGCTGACATAATAAATATTCCCATGCCCTGTTACATAAACAACATTTGGAAGGACACTAGGGCTAATGTAATTATGGACCTCAATAAAAATTTAAAATGGCAACAGATCATGTGCCATATCCAACTTGGTTGGGAACATACCCAATGATACGTCTTTCAGAGTACTCCTTCCTCTTGTTGAAGGACTCAGAGAAGTTGAAGAAGCTCCTGGCAGGTGCCACCACAGCACGACCTGACACAGCCCTGAAGAGGGGCGGCACTCTGGTCATCAGAATTCCACATGAAGACAGATATCTGTAGACAAAACAGGGTGAAAGTATGTCATTCAGCAACAGCATACTTAGTACCTATACATAGACAGGTAGGGGCATTGTACAAGACTTTGTGTACTTAGTGTGATAATTTAGGCACTATCTGCTTGTTGGATGTGTCAAGATAGCATATGACTCCAAGTCAGATAAGAGTGTATCTATGAACTACATGGATAGCCGTTTCCAATTAACAAGATTTGGACTCTCAATCAAGACAGAGCCTTGATTAAGAATAGTGAAAACAACTGCTCGCCTTAATCTAATCCCAATAACATGCGTTTTCAGACAAAAAAAACAGACTACTGCAAAATTGAGCTGCACACAAACATATAGCACAACCACTGTAGTCTAATTCATGAATGACTCTTTGAAGCCAGTTCTTTTAACAAATCATTCTGTAAGATTCACAAACTTATGAGCTAGCAGTCTGACGAATCCTTCATTGATAAACACACTGAATCACTTTCAGTGATGTCAATCTCAACATTACTAAATTACTTGAGGCAGGCATCCCTAACAAACAACTGAACATTTGTTAATAAATTATATTATAATTATGGAGACCCTTTGTTACTTTTGTTACTAAGATTTGAATAAAAAAAAAAGAAGCCAAACAGCTGTCAACAACCTTTCCAAAATCCAAACAGCATGTGATAAGTACGTGTAGCCTAGATGTGGTTGCACAGAATTTATGTACAATGCTCTATCATAACACATTTGTTCAAGTTTTATGTGGAATTGTGTGTAAAAATGTGGCATTTGAGAGTATTGTTTTAATTGTTATGCACTGGCTAATTTAATTTGCAAAGGCTTTGAATGACAAACTTTTGAAATGCTATACCATATATTAGACCACACAAGCAATCCACAAAACAAGCTGCGTAAAGCTGTTGTGTACTAGAAAGTGTACTTCTTGATTCAAACAGTTCATCATTAACTATAAAACCTTATGGAGTTGTGCATTCATGCCGTGGGAGCATGGTTAAAAGGAAATATAGGATATGCAATCCATGACTTGTTAACCTGCCCCCTATTTGTCAAGACATAAATCAAAAGAAGAGCGTGATCACTGACCACTATAACCAAGTCAAGGGCAGTAGTAACACCCCATTACATTAAAATGTGTCCGATGTATGTCAGATCAATCACGTACAGATATCTGAAACGCAAGGGGATGGGGCTTTGCTCTAAAAATGGCACAATATCTCCTCAATGGAAAGAGCGGCACCAAAATTCATTCATGTCGGCGCAAGAGCTGTCAAGCACTGCGTAACTGTGACAGCAGATGGTGACAGAATAGATCAAAGACACTTTAGATGGCCTTATGCCAAGCAGTTATAGCACTTGGCTGCCCAGCACTTGGTATGGGTACACTACGTCCCTGGCCACAGGTGATAAACGTCACAGCTTGGCTTGTGACGTCACACATTCTGCAGAAATATTTAAACTCATACCTGAAAAGGTGTCTGGAAATAATTATTAATTAAATCATTGTTACACTATATACCTATGTGGTTACATGATGGGTGCCAAATGTTGTTAGTATTTTGTTATTTCCCCAATAAAAAATTTGATTGCATCTGATATGCAGCTATATTAAATAATTAAATCTTAACTAACACTAATAACTGTATGCAGATGATGACCAGATTTTCCAAAAAGAGAAGAAAAAAAAGAAAAGAAAACACACTTTTTGTTGTTTCCCCTTATAAAAGCATTTGGTTGCATCTGAGCTTGGGGCTGTATTAATAAAATACATAAACTCGAATAAACACCAACTGCGTGCAGTTGATAATTAGTTGTACCAAAAATGAGAAAAGCTCTTGTTAAATACACCTGGTCAATTACATAATATCTTAACCTTGCCACTGTCATTTATCTGGCAACCAGATATGTGACTCCCTTCCACCCCCTACCTAAAGTTAGTGTGGTTTTTACACACTTATTTGAGTACGTCAAATGCATTAATACATTGTTGGACAATAAATAAAGGTTTTATGAACACACACGTGTCAAGTTAGCCTTCAATTGTATCCACTTGTAAGAGCGAAACTAACCGTCCAACTATCGTCAGCAGCTCGCGAGTTCTCACTAATCACTTCGATCTTCACATAACCGCACACAGACCGTGCGCAACATTAAACCGTCGTTAATTACCTCACTCCATTCCTGCCCGGTGTTTCTCGACTGGTTGTGGACGGTAAGTTTCTGATACATTCCGCCACCGCTCGCCTCAAACACCGGGAGCCTCTCGCCATCTTCACTTCACTTCTTTTTCGCCTCCCGTAGAGAACTCTTTTCCCGTCTCGAAGACCAGCCTTCTCAGAGACCCGCCCTAGGATCTCATTGGCTGAGGCTGTTATTCTTGGCTTTGGATTGGTTCAGTCTTCCGTCCGTCACATAGTGCGTGTACTGACGTAAGTGTTTTAATTGTGCAGAGGGTTTGCGTGCGCAGAATTGTCACGGGATGCGGGATTGGGTTGCCCAGACTGCGCGACCTACAGTGCATAGTTAGTAAAGGTTACAGCTAAATTTGTTTGAGGACACAATGTAAAAGCATTAATAAGTCTGAAAATACGTTAAAACGGATACAGTTGAGGAAAATACCTTTAGTCTAAAAGGCATAGGGTTGAATTCAGGGTGACTGGAATTATTTTGCCATTGAAATGACTTGGAAAAAGTTTTCCAAGCAACCTGAATTCACCCTTATGTCTGTCCCGTATTATAGATGTTATAACAAATACTACTGAACTACAATGACTTAGACTGATTGTCATTACATCAATGAAATTGATATAATATAAGTTAGCCCTGATCCAATTTGGAACACTTTTTCCAACGATGTATTTTCCAAAGTAGGTGGTCTCCCCCTTTTTATTGTACACTCTCTTTAAGTTCCCTTTTAAGCTATAAAATTTTGATAAGAAAATGTTCATTGTCTGGCAGCTGATCTCGGACCTCACCTTAATTAATTTAGAATAACTAGAATATTTCCATTAAAAAAAAATATATTATACAAATATTTAAAAATCAAGTATATTATGTATTTCTTCCAGGTCCATTATTTGGTTTATATCAGTAAATGCAGAATTTTAGCATTTGTTATTTTATTAAGTTTTTCAGGTTTTGCATTCCAGTTACTCCACAAGATTTTCTGTGAAAATGGACGTTATTCTTTATTCCCCATCATGCTTTTTTAAAACTGTAGTTGGATCTCTGAATAGAAAGATGACATGATAGAATAGAATAGAATAGTCCTGATGACATGGTGGTCTTTGCCACATACATATTTCATTAATTAAGGTGTGTTATAAATAGCTTCATTGAATTTAATCTTGATAACCTATATCTTGAAGAGTGCAATAAAAATGCACGCACACAGAAATTTTCCAAAAGCTACTATGGCTACATTTCTCAAGCAGAGTGTGGGGTAGACAACAGAATGTTGACATTTGCCAGCTGTGTTGACGCCTAGTGCGTGTGTTCTGCGCATGCGCGTTCTTGCGACTGCAGTAGAGTCGGATGTGCAGTCAAAGGCCTTCCGGTACTGAGGCGCACACAACAGCACGAAAATGGCGCAGATCGCCAAAACACATGACGGTAAATTTATTACATTATTTCTTAGGAATATATCGCATTTTTGTTGTTCATAGACATATATTGTATTTGGGGTGCAATTTCTAGTCTTGAGAAGTGTAATTAGCGAGAAATAAGCAGAATTAGACCAGTTTGAGGCGGTGAATAGAACATGGCGTCTGATCGTTGAATAAAACCCTGCCCGTGGCGCACAAGAGAAATATCAACAAATCCTCAATCTGGAGATTTGTATTTTGGTATATAGCGGAGTTATTTCTAACATTTATCTGCAGATATACGTATTTATTCTTATGTAATTTGCCTTTATTGTGTAAATATTCGAATACACTGGTTAAACGCCGATGTATTGAAACCAAAATGGCGTTGCAAACATACTATCAAACACAGAACATAACTTTTCCCATTATGTGGTTATCTGCATAGAGGTTTAAATTGAGTGTGGTTATTTCTATCATTTTGTAGAAATGAGTTGTATTCATTGTCTAGTTATTTGCTGTGCTTATGTAAAACTCATGTATCTTTATATTATGTAAAAACAACAGTATATTAGGCTATGCTTATTTACGCACTCTCATTTATATGTTAGTAGATTGCTACGTGTGTTTGCTGCTTATATATATATATATATATATATATATATATATATATGGTCATAGAAATTATGGCTCTCTTGATGGTTATAAATAGTTTAAGCAGTTTATAGGTATTTTGGGGTTCTGACTTCTGGTTGTTTTTTTCCTTAGACATAGAGGCTCAGATCCTGGAAATCCAGGGGATGAAAGCCGCCCTGGCAGAGGGAGCTGACCAGGGGGTTGGGCTTGATTCCACTGGATATTATGACCAGGAGATCTACGGAGGCAGTGACAGCCGCTTTGCCGGATATGTGACTTCAATTGCTGCCAACGAGCAGGAAGAAGTAAGCGAAGACATAATGCTCTTGATGGTTTTAGAAGAACCAATGTCAGAATGTGTAAGTACTGCATGGTGGTGTTTCTGATCCCTACTATTTATATTTTAGGATGATGATGAAGATTCTTCCACTAGTCTGCTTGGACAGAAGAAACCAGGATATCATGCACCGGTTGCAATACTCAATTCCATCCCTCAGTCAGATGAGCAGGTAATTAACAGATGTAACATTTTCAAGTTCCAATATTCTTTTTGTTTTCCTTTAAGTCACTTTATGTATTTCCCAAATGCATTTGTTGTAGTATAGAAAACTGTGATTATACAATATTCTCTGTTTTGCCCACCCTGCAGTATGATCCCTTTGCTGAACACAGACCACAGAAGATTTCGGACCGCGAGGACGAGTACAAGAAACGCAGACAAAAGATGATCATCTCCCCAGAGCGCCACGACCCGTTTGCTGATGGTAAATTTCACACCATCATTCTCCTCTGTTTATTTTATCTGTCCATGCCGATCAGTATTTACTCTGCCCATGAAGTTCCTTTTTGCTGCTTAACCCTTCGAACACCACCCAACAGCTTGCTCCCTGGACTCAACTGACCTGTAAGACTGTCTCAGTAACACACAGATCATTTAATGGAATCACTGAAAGCTAATTTTGATGGATAAATGGTTATAAATGAGTTGGGCAGCAAAGGTTTTGGGAGACCGTTGGTTGGGTGGTGTCATCTGTCCCATCAAGGCATAGGTTGCAGGTAGGTGTGTTGTTCGAAGGGTTAATGTATTTTTTGTGTGTGAAACAGGCAATATAATAGTCAGGCACCTCCAACACAGACATTGAAGTATAAGCGAAAATTTATTATTACCAGAGGCTGCAGCATACTGTCATTGTGCAGTTACAGTTTTCTTTTCTGTTTTCTCTTGTTCCATAATATATTCTAGATATTTGACCAATGGCATGTTTGCTAGACACCCCTGACGTCAAAGTCAGTAAATATTTTTTCTAAAAAAGAGTGGAACTTTAGATAAACTTGAGTCACCTGTGGACAAACCTTACAATTAACTGTTTACCAGTTGTAGTGTGTGTTTCAAAGCCAAATTAAACATCTATTGAAATGTTTTCCAGCTATTTAGTATCTTTGAACCTATGGCCTGTGGGTGCTCATACCGCTACAAATTCGCAAGGAGTTTAGGAAGTTCAGAACATGTTTAAACAGACTGCACACTCTCAAAACTGCAACATTCGGGATCAGATAATGGGAGGGAATTGGTTCTGGATCAGGCAAAACGTCTTGCATGTAGTCCCAGACAGAGGAAGCTTTACAAAACTGTTGTGTAAATATATTTCTATTTTATTATCATAAAATAGAGATATATCTATTGAAGAATCTGTGTACCAAGATTCCACAGGCCCATACTAACTGTCCTTAATTTCTCTCCTACAGCAGTACTGCTATGCCAGTCCTGTCTGCACTCTCTTAAGGGTGCAGCAACTCGTCCTGTGTAGGTTATGGTCAACAAAAAGAAGCGTGTTTATCAGATAAATCAAGACCATAGTTGGTAGTTTTGCTTTGGTGTGAGGCCAGAGGGCCTTTCAGGGGAATCCACCATGGTTTTACGAAACCTTTTTTTTAAATACTTTAATGAAGTTATATGTTGTTTTTTTTAAGCCTCATCAAGGACAATTTTCTCAACTTCATGTCCTCCCTTCTCATTTCATCTTTTTTAACCAATTCATTGCTTAATTTTTTTTTATGAAACCAGATGCACAATTATGCACACAAGTGTGCCTTTTAAATCCTTAATTTGTTTCTGATATATATTTTTTAAAAACATTTTATTAGAATTCCCCAAAGTGTTCAGTGTCTCTGGCTGCAACACGTATAGTAAAATAAATTATTTTAGAAGTCGGTTTTTGAATACTACAAGGTTTTTTTCCCTTTTTTGTTTATAAATGAGTGACAAGAGCAGAACAGGTGGTGTATGCAATTGTGTGTGTGAGTTCAAACCCTTTTCCAAAGTGTTACTAATGGTAAAGAGAAATTTTCTAGGCTTCTTTTCTGCCGGTTGAAGTCTGACTGCAGAGGGACCCTTGGCACTGAAAGTGTACGTATTCTGGAGAGCGCAGCCCAGGACCCTGCATCAGTGATGGCTATATCCTCTCCTTATCTCCTCTTAAAAGCAACAGAAACCTCTTTGTACCTGCCTGTTCTTAATGTATGACTGTAAAGAGTGCTTAGCTTTTATTGTCTAGGGTTGTTTTGTGTTATGAGAGGACAGTAATTTAAACATTTAAGGCCATCTATTCAGGGACAGTTGACTGTAGTGCTTTGTGTGTGAAAACACTGGTTTTGAGACTCACTTGACTGACGGTCTCGCATTTTGTTGGTGCTCTTTCGCATAGGGGGCAAAACACCGGACCCCAAGATGCAGGTCAGGACGTACATGGATGTTATGAAGGAGCAGCATCTGTCCAAAGAAGAGGTGAATGTTTCTCTACATCCTTGTGCTTGTCTTCTAGTGAAACCTGGTTTATAAGATGTTACTGATTAAAAAAAGTCACAAGAACCTTTAAGTTAAATTAAGAGATTTTCCTTTGACTAAAACCTTCCATGTTACTTTCTACAGAGAGAGATCAGGCTGCAGATGGTAGAGAAAGCAAAATCTGGAGAGCTGAAAGCAGTGAACGGCTCTGCTGCTTCTCAGGCAGCTGTGGCCAAACGCAAACGTCGCTGGGACCAGACAGCTGACCAAACCCCCAGCAACTCCACACCCAAAAAAATGTCCAGTTGGGACCAGGCAGATGGATCTTCTGAAGTGAGTCTGTTTTCTCTAACAACATTAGGGCTGCAACTTATTGCACTCAGTCTGTAAAACATATTCTTACGAGTTTGTTTAAAGCACAAAATATAAAGCATTCTCATATTTGGTTAACTTTGGTTCATGCACCTTCCCCACAGCAGATGGAAAAGTCTGTCTCCTTCGCTGTATTTCAGATGCGTTTCGTCCATACAAATGCATTATTCACTACTGTAAAGTGACGTAACTGGTGGATGTTTTTTGTGCACAATGTGAATATTCAAATTCGTTTTTGTTTTTTTTTCATTATCGATTTATGGATTTTATCAATTAGTTGTTGCAGTCTAAACAAAATTTTCACAAGGCCACTTACCTAGAAATATTACCAATCATGATCTTCTCTTTAACCAGACACCCGGACATACACCGGGACACACACCTTCAAACAGTCGTTGGGACGAGACACCTGGCCGTGCCAAAGGTAGTGAGACCCCGGGAGCCACTCCGAGCACCCGTATGTGGGAGCCCACACCGAGTCACACTCCAGCTGGAGCTGCCACACCTGGTCGAGACACCCCTGGACATGCTACTCCCGGACATGGAGGGGCTTCTTCCAGCGTGCGCAAGAACCGTTGGGATGAGACCCCAAAGACAGAGAGAGGTCTTTTATTTTTTTGTACATTTTGTTGTACAATTTCTAAGAGTAGACACTTAAAGCAGAGTGATTTGAAGTTGTTTTATTTTATGTTTCAGAGACACCTGGTCATGGCAGTGGCTGGGCTGAGACTCCACGTACAGATAGAGGAGATGAGTCAGTGGGTGAGACGCCCACCCCGGGTGCAAGCAAGAGGAAGTCAAGATGGGATGAAACACCAGCCAGTCAGATGGGCTCTTCAACTCCTCTACTCACCCCTGGAAAAACCCCTCTGGGAACACCTGCCATGAATATGGCCACGCCCACTCCAGGTACTGGACCGATGCTGTTGTTTATTTCTATTGTTGTTGAATGTAATGTTTTTTGCATCAATTTGTGGATGTTGCTGTAAAGTTTCCTCCTTTTGCAGGTCACCTGATGAGCATGACTCCAGAACAGCTGCAGGCTTGGCGCTGGGAGCGAGAGATTGATGAGAGGAACCGCCCATTGACTGATGAGGAACTTGATGCAATGTTTCCAGAAGGATACAAAGTATGTAATTTATATTAACATTTACAGAACACCTTTTGTTTCTGTCTGAAAATAAATTTGACATTCCTTGGTTGCTGATTGGTTTTCATCTGCCAATTCCTCCAGGTACTGCCCCCACCAGCAGGCTATGTACCCATCCGCACCCCTGCTCGTAAGTTAGCCGCCACTCCCACCCCCATCGGGGGAATGACTGGCTTCCACATGCAAACAGAAGACAGATCTATGAAACAAGTCAACGACCAGCCCTCTGGAAACCTGCCCTTCCTCAAGCCAGATGACATCCAGTACTTTGACAAACTGCTGGTGAGTCACATGTACACCAGGGATATCTTATGTATAATATTGAGATAAAAGAATTGTATTTTTTTTTTATTACTATTATAAATTATATTTTGTATTAGTGTAATATTTTAAGTAGTAGTTAGCAGTAGTAGTAGCTGTGGAAGTATTATAATATAAAAATATTATTGATTATTGAAATATTTTTGACTGATTATGCCTTCTGTTTGCAGGTTGAAGTTGATGAGTCCACCCTCAGTCCAGAAGAACAGAAGGAGCGTAAGATCATGAAGCTTCTTCTGAAGATCAAGAATGGAACACCTCCCATGAGAAAGGTTAGTATCCTTTCTCATACTTAATGGACTGTAACATGTAATCTTGTAAATATGATCTCTTAACCAGTTCTATCCTTTCAGGCTGCTCTTCGTCAAATCACCGATAAGGCCAGAGAGTTTGGTGCAGGACCCCTATTTAACCAGATCCTGCCACTGCTGATGTCTCCCACACTGGAGGACCAAGAGCGTCATCTTTTGGTGAAAGTCATTGATCGTATTCTCTACAAACTTGACGACTTGGTTCGACCATACGTCCACAAGGTAAGTCGGAGTTACCTGTAAGCGTCAATTTTGAAATATGAGTGGTGAAATGTATTCCTTTTTAATTGTCTGTTCTAACATACCTATTTGTTCTTGCAGATTCTTGTGGTGATTGAGCCTTTGCTGATTGATGAAGATTACTATGCTAGAGTAGAGGGTAGAGAGATCATCTCCAACTTGGCAAAAGTAAGATGGTTGACTTCAAATAGCAAATATCATCTTTGGTTGATAACCATATCACATTGTTAGCAGTTCTTGAATTAATATTGAAATTATTTAGGCCTTAATCAAATCTACATTTCTTTCTCAGGCTGCCGGTCTGGCCACCATGATCTCCACCATGAGGCCTGACATTGACAACATGGACGAGTATGTGAGAAATACAACAGCTCGTGCTTTTGCTGTTGTGGCGTCTGCCCTGGGCATTCCATCTCTCCTGCCTTTCCTAAAGGCTGTTTGTAAGAGCAAGAAATCCTGGCAAGCTCGTCACACAGGAATCAAGATTGTACAGCAGATCGCTATTCTTATGGGCTGTGCTATCCTGCCCCATCTCCGCAGCTTGGTGGAGATTATCGAGCATGGTTAGTGTGGCATTTTGGTGAAGTCTGTCTGACTCCATCTGTATGTGGGTGTACAAAAATTATTTTACATTGTCTGCTATATGGGTCAGTCTCATTCTGTTGTTTCCCTCAGGTCTCGTGGATGAGCAGCAGAAAGTGCGAACCATCAGTGCTTTGGCTATCGCTGCCCTGGCTGAAGCAGCTACACCGTACGGTATCGAGTCCTTTGATTCTGTGCTGAAACCTCTTTGGAAAGGTATCAGGCAACACAGAGGCAAGGTGAGCATGTGTTTGATCATTGGAAAATGTATGTTGTGTTTTATTAGTACCGTAAGTTTGCTTTCAAACTTAGTATTTGTGTTTAAAATAATTTTTACTAAATGTTTGTAACACTATTATTTGTGTCTTCTCAGGGTCTTGCTGCTTTCTTAAAAGCTATTGGATACTTGATTCCTCTTATGGATGCTGAATATGCCAACTATTACACCAGAGAAGTGATGCTTATCCTCATCCGAGAGTTCCAGTCTCCTGATGAGGAGATGAAGAAGATTGTCCTCAAGGTGCGTCAGGGCAAAAACTATTAAAAACATGATCTTTCTGAACATTTTAGGCTAACCTTTTTTTCTTATACATTGTGTAGGTGGTGAAGCAGTGCTGTGGCACGGATGGTGTGGAAGCCAATTACATTAAAACCGAGATCTTGCCCCCCTTCTTTAAACATTTCTGGCAGCACAGAATGGCGTTGGATAGGCGCAACTACAGACAGGTTTGTGAGAATCACCTAATTGGGAATAACTATAACCATGATCAATGCACATTTAATGTCATGTCTTTTTACCCACTTTACAGTTAGTGGACACTACAGTGGAGCTGGCCAATAAGGTAGGCGCAGCTGAGATTATTTCCCGTATCGTGGATGACTTGAAGGATGAAGCTGAGCAGTACAGAAAGATGGTGATGGAAACCATTGAGAAAATCATGGGCAACCTCGGCGCCGCTGACATTGATCACAAACTGGAGGAGCAGCTTATTGACGGCATCCTGTACGCCTTTCAGGAACAGACCACTGAGGTGAGTTTCAGACTTTGCTGCAGTTAAACAATCCTGCTCCATTACTCTTCTTGCATCATAATTTTGCTTGTATCTCCAGGACTCTGTGATGCTGAATGGCTTTGGTACGGTGGTGAATGCTCTGGGGAAGAGAGTTAAACCGTACTTGCCTCAGATCTGCGGTACTGTACTGTGGCGTCTCAACAACAAATCGGCCAAAGTCCGTCAACAGGCTGCGGACCTAATTTCTCGCACCGCGGTGGTCATGAAGACATGTCAAGAGGTAAGGGAAGCCCTTATGTTAATTTATGGACTAGAAAATATATATATATATATATATATATATATATAGTTAGTAATATATATTCTGCTGTGACATTTCCCTTTAGGAAAAGCTCATGGGCCATTTGGGTGTGGTGTTGTATGAGTATCTGGGAGAAGAATACCCAGAAGTGCTGGGTAGCATTCTTGGAGCCCTTAAAGCTATCGTCAATGTCATTGGTGAGTGTCTGCAAAAGTACTTCATTAGTTGTGTTTGCTAGCATCTATGCATTAATCCAATGTATTAAACTTTTTAGTGATGCACCCAAAACAATTTTGTCATCAAATTTTCATCCAGAGCAGCAAAAATCACAAATCATTTTGAAGGGCTGAAATCATTGACCGAAAAAGTAATTAGTTAGTTCTAATGATGCTTTTTGAATTTCAGCATCTGTTTTGTGCGCACAATGTGGATAAGCTACAACAGTTACTGTCACCATAGCAATATGTAAAATGTGTTCAACTGAAATATTGAGAGGCATTTCATCGCAGAGGAACTTTACTATGACTGGTTTAATTTATTAACTGAAAATACAACATCCTGAACAACCTGAACAGCATAGTTACCCAATTATCCCCCAAAAATTGGTATTGGTTTTCGGGCTAAATGGAAACTTAATTTAGATTACATTTTGTTCTAATCAATGTTTGATAAATTTGAATGTTTTCTATTGCTTTGCTTTCTTTTGACTTTGAATAAATGTTTAAATGTCCCATTGTCAGGTATGCACAAGATGACACCACCTATCAAAGACCTGCTTCCACGTTTGACTCCCATCTTGAAGAACAGGCATGAGAAGGTGCAGGAGAACTGCATTGATCTAGTGGGCAGAATCGCTGACAGGTCTGTCCTATAGTTCTTTGCAGAATTTAAGAAATGTAAAAAAATTTATAATGCCTCCTAAACGCATTGTGTCCTTTCCAGGGGTGCGGAGTACGTGTCTGCCAGGGAATGGATGCGTATCTGTTTTGAATTGCTGGAGTTGTTGAAAGCCCACAAGAAGGCCATCCGCAGAGCTACTGTCAACACTTTTGGCTACATCGCCAAGGCAATTGGGTAAAAGACAAAATCCTTCTCTCAGGATCTGTTATTAGAGTTTTGAAAATGTTGGTTTTTAATTTGTCGTGTTCTTAATTCTCTAGTCCTCATGATGTGCTGGCCACGTTGCTCAACAATCTGAAGGTGCAGGAGCGTCAGAACCGTGTGTGCACAACGGTAGCCATCGCTATCGTGGCCGAGACATGTTCGCCATTCACCGTGCTCCCTGCATTGATGAATGAGTACCGTGTACCTGAGCTTAATGTTCAGAACGGTGTCCTAAAGTCTCTGTCCTTCCTGTTCGAGTATATTGGTGAAATGGGCAAAGATTATATCTATGCTGTCACACCTCTGTTGGAGGATGCTCTGATGGATAGGTAAGGAAGTAGAATATTGCTTTTCACAAGACACTTAAAGCATGCAGATTGTTCTCAATAGTACTCTCTAACCCTCCTGTATTCTTGCTCTCTGTCGCAGGGATCTTGTACACAGGCAAACAGCCAGTGCTGTGGTGCAGCATATGTCTCTGGGAGTTTATGGCTTTGGCTGTGAAGATTCTCTCAATCATTTGCTCAACTATGTTTGGCCCAATGTCTTTGAAACGTCTCCTCATGTCATCCAAGCTGTAATGGGGGCCCTCGAGGGTCTGCGGGTGGCAATCGGACCCTGCCGTATGCTGCAGTATTGCTTACAGGTACGTTTCACTTCCAACATGGAATCTGCACATTTGTTTGCTATTTATTATTTTTTCCATTGAGTTATCTAATGGCTCTGGTTTTTCTCCCTCAATAGGGTTTGTTCCATCCTGCTCGCAAAGTGCGTGACGTATACTGGAAGATCTACAACTCCATCTATATCGGCTCCCAGGACGCACTGATCGCACATTATCCTCTTGTCTTCAACGATGAGAAGAACTCATACGTTCGCTATGAGCTGGAGTACTACCTGTGAATATGTCTACCCTTACATGTGCACCCTCTCTCCAACTATATCGGTCTAATTCATGGTTTATAGGACTTGGTCCATTTTTTTATGTTCTCTGGTAGATTGCAACCAGTACCACAGATTCTGTGGTCTAAAATTAATTTCTTATTAAAGAACAGGAAAATTTCGAAAAAAAAGAATCTGTCAAATGTGGCGCTTTTAGATCTTTGGATTAGACGTTTGTTTTTACGGCGTGGCACCAAGCACAGTGACAGTAAAGGTAGTAGCAGAGTTTCTGAGGAATGTGATTTATCTTTAGTAAGTCTTTTAACTTGAGGCTTGTGCTGGTCTGTCAAGTTCATTCTTGCTCAGTCACATCTGTTCTTATAATGTTGCTTAGTTTGGCTGAATAAACGTTTGTGTATTAAAAGTCATTGAGCTCCTCTGTGATTGTTTTTAATGTTACGCACAACCAAATTAAGCCCTGATTTAATTCGTATTATTTTTTTTTATTATTATTTTTTTTTTTATCCTTTCAAATGTTGTCTGAACAAACTGATTACATTTCATCACCTGCTAAATGATAACTGGGAAAGTCATTCCTAACATTTGATTTTGAAAATCAAATCAGAACAAAGACCTTTAACTGAGGAATATTTCTAGCTTTTACCTGTAGTAAAATGAAGACATTTTAAACCTGTTTAATAAAAGCTTACCATGTTTTTACTTTTTTTGGTACAACATGTATCTTTTACATTTTCCTTGTGGAAGGATCTTAGTTAAATGCATCCATTATATGAGGTTTTGTTTGATTATTTCCCACATTCTACTTAGACATAACAGCAGACGTGGAGGGATGATTGCCATTTGTGGTTCTGCACAAACATGAGGGTCCTGGAGTTCCTCAGTCTGAAACAATGTGAGGCTCTACTCGAGTAGAGAATTTCAGACACCATTTATCTTTTTCACATCCATCTTTTTTTGATAACATCTGCTCTTTTCCATGAAATTATAAACAATGGGGCTTATCATGGACTGCACTATATGTTTGTGCTGATCTTGACTGAAAATATTCTCTAACCTTTTTCTTGGTAGACTGCACGTTCATTCCAAAGTAAGTTTTGGAATGTTTGAACTCAGTTTGTTATTTTCTAAAACATTTTAATTTCACTATATCCTCCTGTGTAAATACATAACAGCTACTTCCTGTGTTCTCCTCCGGACCTGTCAGGCCAAACTCTCATGCCTATTTAAATATAGCCTCAGTATCAGTAAGTAACAGTCTGTTAGCTGGTGTAATCCAGCAGAGCACAAACAAACACTGATATTTGCTTCCAGTGACATTGTAGGCAAATTCCTGTTTTTCATTCCTTGAAGAATGTAGTGCTGTCATTTATTAATAACTACACAGGTAACGAGACAAACAGAACAGCAAAATAAAGCAACGTTTTGAAATCGAATCACAATGTGTTCATCTTTTAAGTGTAAATCAAAAGGTTCAGTGACAATTACAAACTGTACAAGCTTCATGAAAGTCGGGCACCTTAATTTAATGAATCGGTTTTTAACAACAGTAAATTGCATTTCATATGAATCAAATGTTATTAAAACAGGTCATAGCAGTTTAAAGACGTTAATTACCCAAGCAGGGTTATTAATGACATAATTTATTAATCTGAGTTATAAAACAAATCAATATTCACTCAGATGGGATAGCTGTATTCTGTGCGCAGATGAAATCAGAGAGAACTGGCGTTGAGAACTGATTCATTTTAGCAAATCGGTTCGTTCGGACAGTTCAAGTTCACTAAAACGATTCACGTATATGTTGGAGTCTGGACAAATCATTAAAAAGAAGATTCATTAGAATGATTCATTCGTTCGTCAGACTAGCGAGAGCATCAGTTAGGCGATGATGATGATGGCCCCTCGAAAGAACTGACAATCCTGTGCATCAGATACAGAGAAACGAAATTACAAAACCTACTATGGTGACGGAATAGTTCATGAATATCAATCAGGTTTTGGTGACGTTACTTCCTATTCTCCCTGGAGCATCCAGTCACATATCCTAATTAATATGCATGAAACAGTAGTTAATTCATAAATTCGCAGTAGGATTCTTTAATTGGTCATCTCAACAGCGCCCACTCTGACAGGGTCTGCCTTTCAGCCAATCTGTTGCAAATGTGGGTACGTTATTAATATTCATAAGTCAGGCCTTCGCCATAGTAGGATCCCGAAAATAGCAAGGGGGAAGCGTACAAAAAACGCTGACTTCCTGTGTTTTCTTATAACGAATGAATACATAACGCAGAACATAAGCGAGTGAGATATAATATCTGAAATCGGTATCGCTGTTGTTGCCACTGCTGTAAATGCGGATTGTTTACAGCAGCCCTCGCATCCTTTCCTCCCTCCCCTTTTCCTCTTTCCCGGAGCGCCGGAGCGCTGGTGGTGAGGCAGCGGCCACAGCTGCTCCCGCTGACCGAAGATAGCGCCTGCAGACCCGGCCACGGCCGTCACATCACCCCGGGCCCCTGGAGGGTGCGATCCACATCAAAAGCAGGAAGCAAGCCTTTGATGCCACATCATTGTGCAGCATCATCCTCTCGTGAAAAAAGAGAACAGGCTCGTCTGGATTTTATTGATCTTCACCTCTAGGTCTTTTCAGGAGTTTGGATGTGCTGTCTCACATGATATGGCTGTTCTTAAACTAGTCGACCAGGTAATTGCACAAGGTTTTTTGAATTTATATATTTTTGATTGCAAAATGAACAGTTCGTTTGGACGATGGCATGCTGCTTGGATCTAACTGAGGGGTTTGCACGTGATTAAATGCAATTTTTAAATAAATGCATAATGTGATGCTCCATATATGATTGCTGCAGAAACTGCATGATATATGTGCAACATTGCATGAGCCATATAAAAAATACATGACATCACATGCAAGTTTGTTTCTGTTGTCATGCATTTTGCTAAAACGACATTATTCTTGTTGGAAGATTAACGTCTAACTGAAAGTCAAAAACGGTAACATCCTGAGCAATTCGTTATTCACATTTTTTGCATAACTTGTGTAAAGGAAAATTATCTGCTTTCATCTAGAGAGAACAAACTTCCTGCTGTCTGCTGTAGTGATGCTGATGTTGATATGGCTCTTAAATCTAATCTGCACACCGAGTTTCGAGAATAAAACAGCTATTATATCATCATCAGCAGCCCACCTAGTCAGTTTTCTGTTTTAACTAGTGTAAGTTGAATACCAATATATGGTTGAGCTCCACCCAGCTAAAGCTCAGATAGTCAAGTTCCTTTTTGTCATGAACATCATGATTGTTCACTGAATCTTTTGTTGTGACAATGGCAGTAATTTAGGTTCCAACAATGCTTTGTGTTTGCAGCCTAGTTAGTA
>CM077197.1:16695683-16870683 GCA_039654625.1 Rhinogobio ventralis
ATTTTCCCAGATCAGACCTCTAGGTGATGAGACTTCATTTCAGAAATAACCGTAACATACTGCTTTTGCTCGTCTCTTAAAAACAAATACGGAAAGGTATCTAGCTGACAGCCATTGAATTTAATACATGAGAAAACCATTAGCTCCATCTGTGGGTCTTTCCCCAGTTAACCCCTCTGCCATGTGTTATCCATTGAGTTCCCACATAATTTAGCACACAATGTTACATATTGCAGCATAATGTCAGTCATATGTTAACACGGTCTTGCAATAGCACAGGTGTTACTTTTTGCATCTTTTACACATTGCCGTAGCCAAATACTGCAAAGTACGACAAAATCTGATGATGCAGCTGGGAGTGAACCAGGCGTCAGGTTAACCAATGACAGCTAAGCATGCGCTTCAATGTAAATAAACCAAACCAGCTTGGTGACTGCGTTTTCTTATTGAGCCAACAGTGCTGCAGAAGGAAGAATCACCAGTGTGTGTGTGTGTGTGTGTGTGTGTGTGTGTGTGTGTATGTGTGTGTACTGTCCCTCTGCTGCTCTGGAGGAGACGGCCTGTTGGATCAACACCCTAAAGCTGAGGCTCAAGGTCCATGTTTGTGACGCCCATCCCAGAAAAGACTGGCAGGGGGTCGTTCCCTCACATCAACAAAATATGCCCCTTCCCCAGACTGCCACCTGTTCAGGAGCTGTCTGTTCTGAGCCAGCTAGTGACAGAGTGAGCAAAGGGGGCATGGTGAGCCCTTACGCCGTGCCGCCATTGGCCGGCTGCAGTGCATCATTAATGTTCCCCAATGCCATTCTGCCAATCACAGGGTGCCATCTGTTTTGAGTATGTCTGGTTGGCTCACTACCATTTAGCAGAGTGCCACTGTTAGATGATTCTCAAAATCTTACTTAGAAGGATAGAATCTATGAAAAAGGCAGAAAAACAACAACAGAAAAGGATAAATGTGAATAAAAGAAAGAAGGAAAATATTTTGAATGATCTTAATATATAACCTTTTTATATTCTTTCATTTTAGGAGATCAGCAAAACAATTCTTATTCATTACACAACACCATATCTGTGTAGTTATGACTCGGTAATCCTCCTAAAGACATAAACAAGGGCCAAAGTCAGTTCATAGGTGGGGAGTTATAATGCTCAGACCCAATGTGTGCAGTAATACATACAAGAGGAGAGGACAAAATGTATGGTAAGACTCATCTTAATTTGTAACTTTTTTGGCCTTTCTGTTTTGTACCAGATTGAACTGCTTGTCTGTTGATCGTTGTAGTATTTTGCCCAATTATTATTTTCAAAGGAATACATTTACTTAAGAACAAATATGTTGGAAAAAGTGTTTCTAATGGTAGATAAAATGCCTGATTAATTATTTGAAAACATTTTAAATAAGTTTACCATGCTATTTCTAAGAATTCATTTTCTGATTTAAATTTTCCTAAACCTAAAGTTACAATTTTCTAATTTAAAATAAATATTAAAATAGATTTTCAAAATACAAAAAGTGTGATTTCAACAAACCATTTTTAAAATAAAAAGCATTCTAAGACCACAATTATTGTATTTGCATGAAATATTATAGTAATATATTTGCTCGTGCAAGTTTAATGCAAAAGAAGAACAAAAATTGGCTGAACTACATTTATCTGCTTGCAATCTCAGCTGCCTACGGATAAACACACACTCACCGACACACACTTCACACTGAGGGTGTAAACTGTAAACAGTGTTTCTGTAGGCCTCCTCACACAGGGACCTCAGACTAGCAGTGGCAAACAGAACGGCGGTGAGCTCAGCGCATGCTACACGAGGAGCCGCTCCAATTCAGACTCGCTCGAGAGGCAGAAGAGAGTCATCAAACCCGACCCCACCTGCCTAATGACAGGCTGCTGAACAGAGCGCCCGGCTGATGGGCTGCAGCATGGCATGATGAACCCGCAGGCTGGCTGCTGGGGAAATAAAAACAACCAACCTTGCAGTGGCACCCTGATGGATATCCTGGGACACCACAAACCGTAAAATAATTATCAAAAAGTAAATAATTCAGTTGGCTCATATGAATATTTGCATTCCTTAATTTTAGTATGGTAACCAACCACAGTTTCTGCCAAAATACAAAACTCACTAAAGTAAAAATGTGGTAATTTACTGCACTGTAGTATCCATTACAATCATCAAGAAAAAAAATGTCAGAAAGATCCTGAAAGTCTTTTGCATAGTTTGAAGGCAATCCAAAATTAATTATGATTTTACAGTAGTAATAATAATAAGGTAGTTTTGGAGAGACTATGGTTTTTTATAATGTTTGTTAATGCTCTTCAATTAATTCTCCTAAAATATTTTCTGTATTAAAAGCATGTTTTTTTTTGGAGTTGAATGATAACAAAATGGTGGCTTAAATAAAATTCAGCGATTACACGTGTTTTATGGAATTACTGAGGAATTTTGATGTTTAAAAAAAAAAGTTTTCAAAAAATGGCATGAGTAAAACAAGACAGGAGAAAAGGGAGTGTTCTTTAGCAGAGGAGTGCTGTGTTCTGGAGGAATGGCAGTGCTAGTGTATACAGAGATGTGCAGGGAGAACAGTGTGTATTCTGCAAACAGCAATTACATATTCATTAGCGGAGGCTCAGAGGAGGGCTGTGTCTGGCCTCCCGTGGCCAGTTACCCGCTCACCAGGACTCCACACAAACACACACACACACACGTTGCCTGGCTACAAACCCACACATCGCTAAGCTGCGAACATACGTCTATTTTCCACAAACACACTCGCAAATAACGGATACACATTCATGCATGCGCACACTGACAAACACATGCCAGTAACTTTCTTTACTAATTTTTTACATAGGACATTTTAAGCTTGGGTAATAAATAAAATCACTGATGCAATACGGGCAGCATTATATAATGACAAACAACACAATTATAAAATAGATGCCACAAAGTGTTCAAATTTAACAACCAGCACTAATGTCAGCACTAATAAGGTAGATGTCCGATAAAATAGAAGATGCAGAGGAAGAGAAATACTAAAAACAAATCACTAATCTCCAGAGGACAAAATAAATAATTTATGAAATTTAATTAATATTTACCACACAATATTTGTGAGATATTTTAAGGAATTTTGCAGGTTAAATACAAGCTGTGCTCTATCCATCGCATCTGTGGCAAGTTGTCCATTACCACTTGTCTTTAAATTGAAATATTCCTTTAAAACCAGAATATTATGATGCTAATCACTTCAGCCAATAATTGGTTATCTTATCTTATTGTTTTGCTTGTGCAACAGAAATGTTTACTTTGTTCTGCCAGTATATGCTCTATATGCTATTAAACACATGTTAGTGCAATGTATTTTCATTGAGATCCTACATCAATTGAGTCCAAAGACTCACTTAAAGGAGGACTAGGCCAGGATGTAATACAGTAAGTGAACAGAGAAGAAAAGTAATGCAGTCAGCGTACCAGTGAAGCCCATGAGCGCGCCCTCTCTGGCCTGCTGCCTCAGTCCTTCCACATCCTGATAGTCGATGTAAACAAGGTCGATCGCCTGGAGACCGAATGCTTTGGTAGTGACCACCACTTTCTGCCGAGCGTACAGGAGTTCTTTAGCGTCTTTAGTGCGTGTGGCTCCTATAGGTTAAAAGAGATCAAAAACATGATTTAAAAAAAAAACCTCAAGCATCATATAACAGATAAATATGTGCATTTTGAAGGGGTATTAATTACATATTATCGTACAATTTCATATTTTGCATGAACTTATTATTATTTGTGGTGCTGTCACAAAACAAAGCAAAAAAGGAAGTGGAAAAAAGGTGTATTAAAGAGGGAGATAAAAAAATAGCAGACCTATGCTGGCACAGAAGTCATCTGACCCAAAGACAACTCCGTCATGATGAAGACCTGCCTTTGGCCCAAGATCTCGAAGTGCTTCACACACTGCCTTCAAGAGAAAGAGAAAATAAAGAGCTGTGTGAGTGTGTGTGTGTGCACTTTGGCACTCAATCAAGTCACCCAGTCAAACGACTCTAATTTTCCACCCATACTCCCTTAATCGCTGTCCATGCATCTGTTCTTTATATTGTGTTTAGAAATGGAACTATATCAGATATTTAAAAAAAAAGACACACACACACACACAATTAATGGTCCGTTTCTGTCCCTGTGGATGGAGAAATCTAGAAATCTGTGAAGACCGTCCAAGGCTGCAACTAACCCCAGAACCAGGACTAGTGAGAGACAGTCTGGAATGTGATATGATCGTGTCAGGCGCAGAGCAGATGGAATTTCTTGAATGCTTTTGTTGGGTTCCAAATTAATTTCACTTCTTGCTGTGACTCTGCAATATTTCTCTGTCTTGGCTCTGGGATTCCGTCTAGCCAGCACAACAGAGGGTTTGGGGGAGGGGGAAAGAAAATAATCAAAAGAAAAAAAGGAACTGCATATTTTATAAGCAGACAAAAAAAGAAAAACATGACTTTGACCATTTTTTGATTCCTGATAGGGGCATTTTTAAAATGTATAACTCAAAATATAAGGTGTTATTTACCTTAAAATTCAGCAGACCCACAGCAGTTTCCACAAAGGTGACCAAGCGGATGGGTTCCTCAAGCTCTCTGCCTTTTAAGTACCTCTGAAACCTGTCAACAAACTGACACAAACGCACACACAGTCAAAAACTGTTTAAACAGACGACATTACTCGAAAGCCAAGCCTAATTAAATTAAAAAACTTCTGACTCAGGGTTTTGAAAGAAAGAATAATAATAAAGAAATATTGCTTCAAAAACTTGACAGGATTCACACAGTCTTTGGACAACTCCTGTTTCACAGGGGCCCTCGAGATATACTACAGGTTCCTGTCTAAATTTACAAAGAAAGGAGCGCTGAATATGAAAAGGGAAGGGATGAGATTTGAGCTGTCTGGGAGTGCATTTCATTTCAGTTTTATGCAGAGCCTCGGCTTCCCCCGGCGGACAGACTCGTGAGACTTGCGACGTGTGATACGACACTTCTCCGCGCTATTCATTTTCCCGCTAATATTTGAGCTTACCTAAGAAGGCTTTAAAATGAAGTTTGGTGCTTTGAAGACCAAAGCATTCCGATTTTTTCCAACAGACCAGTTCACAGCTAGCTGTGGACTGCCAGTGGGGTTGCCCAAATTCCAAAATCTATCATCTGGAAACACACAAAAGCTCCCTCTGTCAGATATTTTCTTTTAAAGCCTGTACAAAAATAAAAGGAGGGGGGAAGGGAAGGGAAGAGGAAAAAAAAAAAAAACTCAAAGCAGAAAAGTGTAATTCCCTGTCCCCCGTTCCGTCTCTCTTTCACACATTGGGGACAGCAGATTAAAATAACCTCAGGTACGTCAAGGCTAGTTTTCCAAATAAAGGCTAAAATATCCCACACACACTTGTTTTATTAGCTCAAAGAATATGCCTTCATTGAGGGATTTTTTTCTAATAGGGGGAATTTTAATCATCTCCCCATTCAATCTCAGTAGGATAAATCATATCTGAGAGATTTGCATAAATATAAACCATCAAAGACTTTTCATCTTCAAAGGGGTTTTCAAGACCCAATAAGCTTTGTACTGTAATCATCTGAGGTCACAACCCTGCAGGAGTAATGCTGCTATGGCAACATAAAAACGCCAACGGCTTAGCATAATATTCCCCTCGAACGGAGAAAAGGGAGGGAGAGGGTAGGGCTTGTTTGGCGGCCCTTCCATTTCCTCACCGTCTCTTTTAATCAGACGCCACACTGCCCTCTTCGACGGCCCTGTATTTTTGCGCAAAATAATAGCCACTTGGCAGCAAAATTAAGCATTTATAGCCCTCAATCAAATGAAAAGCTCAGTCCCGTCACGCGCCTTTAATGGAGAGGGGCCATTAGGATGTCGACAAGTGACAACAAATTACAGGTGTGCTTTTGCGGCACTGAAGTAACGGGACCGATTGGCCCTTTCAATATTTACACAGTCTGGGCATTGAACTGCACTTGTGCAAACGCTAATACCACTCTCAGGTGACAAGCTTTTCCGGTCGCTATAGGTCGCTTGTGAAAACCCACACTTCTCGACAACAAGTGCCACTGCGGCCCCATCCGCCATGATCCGGATGGAAACGAGGCAGTGATTTTGGGGCGAGGGAGCCGCTAGAGCGAAAAAGGCGGCAAGTGGATAAGTTTCAATTAATTCTCTTCAAAAGAGGGCCAGATTAAATGTTTCCGGCCTGCTGAAGTGCTCATTTCACTGTGTGGTGGTGGTGGTGGAGGGGGAGAATAAGGAGCGGACGGGGAGGGACGGGACTCGAGCTGGTTCCTTTCAGGACTCAGTAGTGTGGCGGCTAAAGAATGCGCACAGCTCCAAATCTGTGGGAGAATTGTCTGTGGACAAAAGGAGGAGGGGGGGAGAGTTACGCCTGTTATAGTCCAATAAGCCTTGTCAGTCAAACAAGCACAGAGAGAGAGGATAGAAAGGGAGAGTAGAAGATTTTCACACAAAAGGAAACAAGTAAGTCCATCTTTTAGCAACAAATCAGTCTGGAGGTTCCTCTGCTCATCTACGTGAAAAAGGGAAAGAAAATAAACAACAGAGGGATTTAGGGCCGGCCGCCGGGACAAGAAGAAGAGAAGGAGGAGAGAGAGATAATCAGGCTTGTAGTGGTACGACTTTGTGTTGTGTGTTGGATTAGACACTCACTGACTGCTCATCCCAGACACAAACACATACATAAGGGAAAAAAGAGATATTTAATGCTTAGTTAATAGCTGATGATTATTTTACAGTATTCAAAAAATAAAGTAAAGATTTTAAAGTAAAAGGTAAAACATGTTACAACTACACTGGATTAGTCAAACTAAAAACACTCAGTAAATGTTAATTTTTAAAAACAACTAACTTTGTAAAAGGCATCAAAATTATGCAGTTTAAAATAGTTTATTCAGTATGTTGTTATTTTCTTTAACTTGCGAAAGTTGCGGTGACAAAAGCAACCATAATTTCTGAAGTTATTACTACTGATGTAGGCCAATCATAACCTAAAAATTTTATAATTTAAATGTTTAAAGCAATAGAATTGCAAAAATAAGCAGTTGTTGTAAATGTAATGAAAAAGGATTGGTCAAACAGGTAGTCCCGCCCCTAACTCATGCCATTGGTTGACTCAATGTTGCTTTGTCAGACAGCACAAACAAACAGACCAATAACGGTACAGAACCATAGTCATTTCAAAAGGAATTAACCTACAAATGACTTTTTTTTTAGGATAGTTGTCACTAATACCAAGATACCACAAAAATATATTATGGCAACAAAAACTGTAGTAACTGGTATTTTTACAGAAACTACAGTGACCAAACAGTCAATTTTGGTACGGATTCTGTATAACCAAGTATGATAATGTATCTAAACTGTTCAGAGCTGTGAGAGACAGCAAAAAGGAAAGAAAGATTGAAACACCCTCTCCTTTCATGTTTGTCTCACGCCACTTTCAAAGCAGTGGGCCCATGTCAGGTCAGTGCTACATGACTTCCTCTCCGCTCACAATCTCCCGTATCCTGCTGCGGCTATGAGCTCGACCGTGTGCAAAGCATGTGGAGAGCATGTTCTAACCCCCACCACATATGTGTGCACTTTTTTTAATGCATTCACACACTGTATTACTCAATGTGACATATGTGTAGCGGTTGTATTGATTTTTGAGAGGCTAAGTGGGTAGTGAATAGCATAGGTAATTTTACTTTGACAAAACTCTGAAAATGGGCTTAAAATAGGCTGAGACCTGATACCAACTGTATGTAACAATATTAGTAAGATAATAATATTATTGGAGTATTACTGAGTTGCAGAATAGTCAAACCAAAAATTATTCAGACACCAGATATAATGTTTTACTAGTGGGTGCAGGACACTATAGTTCATTTATGTAAGTGAGGATAGCAAATAAAAGTTAACTGTGACATATTATACCCAGTGGGCTACCAGTAAAATGTATAAAAAATTTAGGACCAAAATTATTCAGACACTTTGACCTGACCATGTTTTGCTTAAGTGTTTTTCTTTAATTGATAATGCGACCTTTTACACCACAGACTGAACAAAATTAAGCATTGCTTGATTATTAAATTGGTATTATCTAATTGTGTACTTAAATTTAACAGCTGATTGGTTGATTGTAATCCAATACATTCCTTTCTATCAAAGTTATCTGACATTATCAAGATGAATTTGTTCTGACACAGTTTAACTGAGTTCTTGTCATATTTTATTACCATTTTCTAAACTATAGCGAATAAACTGTGATAATGTGAGAAAATGTTGAAGGTGTGTGAAATACTTATATATATATATATATATATATATATATAAGTATTTCACACACACACACACACACACACACACATATATACATATATATACACATATACACACACACACACACACACACTAATATAATTAATAATATATTAAAAACTATATATAATTTATTAATATACATTAAAACACACACGTTAGTTAGCTGTGTTGGTTATGGACTACTCTATGGACGGCAAATATTTTTGAGCAATAGACAAAATGGCAGTGAACAAGAATGAGAGAGAGAAATATGAGCACCTGTCAGCAATTAAAAAGGGAAGAAACATCGAGCGGCCCGGGAAATATATGAGCGCTAATTAAAACCACTAGTTAAAAACTTCCTGCTTCTAGCCTAAACTAACTGTGAGCAACAGACTAGGGGCCCCCTCCATCTCTCAGCCACCCTCCCACCCTCCCTCCCTCCCTTCATCTACCTAGTTAAGACATTGTGGCTTCTTTCAGGTCTTTTCAGTGCTCATGCAGAGTAGCTGAATACTGCAGATTTGGGCTGGGTTGGCTGGTTGGGGGAAATGAGCTGGAGGGATTTGGGGGCTGGTGTATTGGCTGTGCTGGGGGCCACCAGGGGCCTCCTGGGGCCGACTGGCAGAGGAAGCCCTGCTTTGATGGACGAACAAATGTCTAGAAGAATCCTCAACACCTCCTGCAACACACACACACATGGAGGTGATCAGGAGGAATGAATGTTTTGTGGCTTTTAGTCCATGTCTGCTAGCTTTGAGACCATCTATATGCTAGTGTCACTGACTGACTGACCATCTCTATAATAATGAGATCTACGAGTGGCTAAAGTGTCCACCTGCTTTGATTTTGGAATATTTTTGCATAAAAAAAAAAAATCAAAGCTTAACATTGTCCGCTTCATGGTAGGTTGATTGAAGAGGCCATGTATTTCCAGGGGAAAGAAGTTTTTTGTGACATCTGTCTTGTGAAGCTAGTTTCAAAATGTCATGGCTTTCTTGAGCTGATGCCAAGATATACAGGCCCATTTCTCCCCGGGCCTGACTACAGGGATCAAGTCCTCTGTACAGACTAATAGAAAAGATTGTTATTATTGCTTTGAAAAGACCTGTGGTTTCATCTTACCCTGAGAGTTCAGAGAGTGTTGTGTTCTATACAAATGATGGAAAATACAAGAGCACATCAGAGGTATTTTTAGTTTCTCATTTTTCACATTAAGCAGGGCATAGCCTTCAATTTGTGGGATAAAATTATCATGAATGTCACATTAACTACCGGTATAATCTAACCATAATAATATGGAAACATATGAGTCCTCAATGTACAATTCAATGTTTGCTAAAAGTACTGATACAATTTTGGAGGGAAAAAAAACATTTGCCTTCAAATGTTTGGGGTTTGGAAGATTTTTTTATGTTTTTGAAAGATGTTTCTTATGCTCACCAAGGTTGCATTTATTTGACCAAAATACAGTAAAAACAGTAATGTCATGAGCGATATTACAATTTAAAATAAATGTTTTCTATTTTAATATATTTTTAACGTGACAATTCAGCTTTGCCATCACATGAATAAAATACATGATCCTAATATAATATAAATCATTCTAATATAAAGATTTGTTGCTCAAGAAACATTTATTATTATTATCAGTGTTGAAAAAAGTTGCTGCCTAACAATTTTGGGTGAATGACGGATAAGAATTTAAAATTTGAAAAAAATAAAATAAAATAAAACTGGCAAAATGTTCTATGCTTATTAGAGTGTTGTGTATGTAATGCAATGGCATGTACTCATTTTAAGAATGCAATTAACCATTTTTTTGTGAAAATGTAATGGGTAACGGTAATGAATTTTGAAATTAATTACATTTCTACCAATGTTGGCATATACAAATGTACTCATTGGCTCATTTTTGGCTGCTGATAACTTGAAAAAAAAAAAAGCTGGAAAATGTTTAAAAATGTTTTTCAATAAAGTAAACAAGACTTACACTCACCTAAAGGATTATTAGGAACACCATACTAATACTGTGTTTGACTCCCTTTTGCCTTCAGAACTGCCTTAATTCTACGTGGCATTGATTCAACAAGGTGCTGAAAGCATTCTTTAGAAATGTTGGCCCATATTGATAGGATAGCATCTTGCAGTTGATGGAGATTTGTGGGATGCACATCCAGGGCACGAAGCTCCCGTTCCACCACATCCCAAAGATGCTCTATTGGGTTGAGATCTGGTGACTGTGGGGGCCATTTTAGTACAGTGAACTCATTGTCATTCTCAAGAAACCAATTTGAAATGATTCGAGCTTTGTGACATGGTGCATTATCCTGCTGGAAGTAGCCATCAGAGGATGGGTACATGGTGGTCATAAAGGGATGGACATGGTCAGAAACAATGCTCAGGTAGGCCGTGGCATTTAAACGATGCCCAATTGGCACTAAGGGGCCTAAAGTGTGCCAAGAAAACATCCCCCACACCATTACACCACCACCACCAGCCTGCACAGTGGTAACAAGGCATGATGGATCCATGTTCTCATTCTGTTTACGCCAAATTCTGACTCTACCATCTGAATGTCTCAACAGAAATCGAGACTCATCAGACCAGGCAACATTTTTCAACAGTCTTCAACAGTCTTCAACAGTCTTCAACAGTCTTCAACAGTCTTCAACAGTCTTCAACAGTCTTCAACAGTCTTCAACAGTCTTCAACAGTCTTCAACAGTCTTCAACAGTCTTCAACAGTCTTCAACAGTCTTCAACAGTCTTCAACAGTCTTCAACAGTCTTCAACTGTCCAATTTTGGTGAGCTTGTGCAAATTGTAGCCTCTTTTTCCTATTTGTAGTGGAGATGAGTGGTACCCGGTGGGGTCTTCTGCTGTTGTAGCCCATCCGCCTCAAGGTTGTGCGTGTTGTATGCTTTGCTGCATACCTCGGTTGTAACGAGTGGTTATTTCAGTCAAAGTTGCTCTTCTATCAGCTTGAATCAGTCGGCCCATTCTCCTCTGACCTCTAGCATCAACAAGGCATTTTCGCCCACAGGACTGCCACATACTGGATGTTTTTCCCTTTTCACACCATTCTTTGTAAACTCTAGAAATGGTTGTGAGTGAAAATCCCAGTAACTGAGCAGATTGTGAAATACTCAGACCGGCCCGTCTGGCACCAACAACCATGCCACGCTCAAAATTGCTTAAAATCACCTTTCTTTCCCATTCTGACATTCAGTTTGGGGTTCAGGAGATTGTCTTGACCAGGACCACACCCCTAATTGCATTGAAGCTGCCATGTGATTGGTTGATTAGATAATTGCATTAATGAGAAATTGAACAGTGTATTTTATCATCAACTCAAAAAAAAATAATCTTGCACATTCCTTATAATAACTATGCCTAAAAGTTTACAAATATTTATTAAAAACTAGGTTGTTATACATATGTCATTCTGGATAACGGATGACATGTCCTGGCTAACAGAGTTTTTTTTGTTATCCAGGAATGACAAAACAAATATAAGAAAAAAAATATTTTCTTTATAATCAGGCACTAACTTAACCACCTGTGGAAAACTACAACTTAGCTATCATCACTTTAAGGTAATCTTTTAGATCAAATAGATCGTTTTTTTTTTATATAAATACATTATAAATGTTTTATTAGTGTTATCCAAAAGAACACATGATATTGCTACAAAGGGCACCAGTGACCTGATTTTAAGAGACACTTACAGGCCTTTGCACATGTTTTTTTTCCGGCTCCTTCAGGGTCTTCTTCTTGATACAATATTATGTCACATGACATACCAAAATGCATTATGGCCCATAATGGTCATTGATGTCTATTATCCAGGAATGACATTAGAGAAATGACAATTTGGAGATGCCTTTTTTGTCATAAAAATGTAAATAAGCTTCTTATCACTATATTTGTAGATATCATTGAAAATATCAAAAATACTTTTATTCATTTTTTTTACATTTCTTAAAAAAACTGTCCATAGGACAGTTACGCGGAACAACATTTTGGGACTTTTAAACTCAACAGTTCCTTAAAGATTAATTATTTATAATGAATACCCACATGAGTAATTAAAAGGGGGAAGTTGAGTCATTTAATGTAGTGTATTTAAAAATGTATATATTTTTAATATTATGAATATGCTTTGGACACTAGAATTGACACGCCACGTCATTGACCCTTTTATGGAAACTGCGATATTTTTTTTTTTTAGAATTGTTTGATGAATAAATTTTTTTTTAGCAAATGTCTTTTCTGCCACTTTTGATCAATTTAATGCATCCTTGCTGAATAAAGAATTCATTTTATTTAAAAAAAAAACTTACCGACCCCACACTTTTGAACAGTAGTGTACAGTAAATTGAAAATTGAAGATTTTTAGTAAATATTGACTAAAATGTTGCTCTGTTCCACACACAAAGTTGCCATGGTTAAGCTGGACTTGAAAAATAAGACATTGTATGGACTACTTTTATGGCGCTTTTAAAATATTTTTTGCCACTGCACTGTATAGTTTGTATAGTTAATTAGGGGTGAGAAAAAAAAAGAAAAGAAAATTTTTTTATTTTTATTTTATCGATACAAGGACGACAAGTATCAATGTTTTCAGGAAGTGAATTTCAGGTCGTATTGTGCAAAATTTTACCACAAACTCTGCGCTTATAACGTGGGAAATATTAATAATAATTTGAAATATTTCTTTCAGACTGTAATAATCACAAACAGCGCATCACTTTCGCTCACACACACGTGCACAGTGAGCTGTGTGTGCAGGAAGCGCACTCTCGCATAATTCTGAATGTGAACCGAATGTGAATGTGTCCATGTTTATGTGTTAGTTACGTGTTGAAGTGCAAGCCAGCTGCGAACTGCAATGCAACAGAACTTCGCTCGCAATAATCAAAGAAGCAGTCTAAATTATGCCACTATCTACACTGTCAGCGCACTCGTTCATTATACAACGCTTGCTGCGATAGTCTGTGTTGCTGGAGTTTAGCCGCAACACCGGTTGCATCACTTGCCTACAGCGGCACCGCCCCCCACCATCATTTGTATTTTTTTGTAGTAGTAAAAATCATTAAGTTCTGTTAAAGAACAGACAACTGCCGCCCCAAACACAAAAAAAAAGTGAAAGTAAAATGCGCATTCATAATGGCCGTATTAATATGTTCCAATACTCAGCATAATCGCAATTTTTTTTTTATAATATTGTATCGTGGCTTATGCATCGCGATAATATCGTATCATGGGGCCTCTGGCGATTCCCACCCTTTTGTATTCTTTTATATTCCACAGAAAGCGTATGAATAATGACAGAATGCCCTTTTAGGTCAACTGTTTGTTTAAAATGCTTAAAGAATCATGATTCACTCACCCACTGCACCTCTCCTGTGTTCTCCACCTTTGGCAGCATGAGAGCTGTGGGCAGCACCTCTACCTGTAGAATGACCTCCATGTCGGCTTCGGCCAGGCCGCTAGACACAGAGTTCAACCGTACGCACTTCTCTGTACGCCCCAGATCCAGATTGGCCAGCATTTTTGGGATGGTTTTCCGAGCTTCCTCCTGTCAAAAAAGGAAAAAAAGAAATCTCTTTTGGCATTGTGTCAAAAGTGCTTACTTCACCACAGCAGATAATACAGAATGAAATTTCCCCATGCAGGCTGGACCACAAAATGAAAGGGTGACCCAACTGTTTATGCTCAGCTGTGTCAGTATTCAGTGATGTAATAAACACATAATATGATTGCAAATAAACACTGAATGGTTATGTTACACAATTCAGACTGAGAACACAGGCTTGTGGCTATCAAACCTGTAAAAAGTGAGTAAATGTATAGGCAGGTTTTATTGTTTGCTTTTGTGCTACTGGACGACAATGATTTCTGTCTACCTGATAAACGGGAGGAAATGTGTCACGTACGGAAAGCTACAAGCAATAAAAATGCAACATGGGACATATCTGTTTGAACTGGCCAATGGTGCACTTGTAAAAAGATAAAGATACATCAGTTTGGACGAGCGGATGTTATGTGAATTTACGGGGAAGTGGCGGTTGGCGCCTGGGATTACAGTGCGGAGAAAGATCTAGTGAAAGGGATCAACCTCACTCCAGCTGATCCACCAAAGGCCATAAAGTGAAAAGCCCTGCATTCAAGTTATCCACACAAACATCACAGACACATGACCAAAGGAAGTGGAGGGAGGAAGAACCAAAGTTAAAGCCAAGTTCCAGGGCCTAACTGTGACACAGCAGCACACGCCAGGAGATTCAAACCAGATGCAGCTCAAGAGACTGAATTTAGGTGGGAGGGAAAGGGCCAAAAGATGAAGTTTCCATTGGTCTGAACGCAGCACTCCATCCAAAGGGAAATGTGGTCTCAGTTAAACAGGAGGAGGAAACAGTAGCTCAGGAGTTGTCAGGTTAGATCAGAGGAGGGATGAGAAACGTCAAGAGAAAGAGGGAGGGGAAGGGGGGTTTGCTCAGGGGTTAATTCAACTTGAATGAGGAGCTCCTTGGGCTAGGTCATCTTCACACCGTCCACACAAAGAGCCACAACTCTACCCGAAAACAGTTATACTTTAGCCTAACCTTAACGACCAAATACATGGCATTATCGAGATTAGAGATAATGAATACTATTATTACAGTTATAATTATTATTATTATTATTATTATTAGGTAACACTTTACAATAAGGTTACTTTACAAGGTATTTAGTCTAATAATCCAGTTTAAATCCTCCACAAGGAGGTCTAATAATCATCCAGCTATTATTGTGTCAAAAAATAATAATAATTTGGTTCTGCACATCAGTTACAAGTCACTTAAACAAAAATAACCATTATACATATTGGTAATAAAAAGGCAAAGATAGTCAATCTTTAGTCAAGATCTGTAACCCCATTTTTAGTTAAGTCTAGACCATAAAAATTTGCCTTTTGAACTGGTAATCACAACCGGTCTGGATTCAGACTCCCAGACTAGAGCTAAAATAACAACACTGTCAACCATTTTTATTAGAAAAATAATGTGTATACAAGCTGTGAAGTCTTCTATATGACATCTGAAGCACTGCAGATATACCAGCAAAACAGATTAAAATCAAAACACTGTCTAGACACTCACATGTCTAAACTAACATTGTGGTCCTCAACTTACAGTTTATGTTGAGAGTTGTTGAACTGCAAACTGAACACAAAAGGTTCCTTAATAGGAAGTCATATGTACACTTAAAGCCTATAATATATTTGAAGATCACAGTGGTAATATTAGGAGGGCCGACAGATTTATGAAGCCATAACTCAGCATTCGTAAAGCTGTTCCATGGTGGATCCAGTTTGAGTCCTCCAGTATAATCCAAGACTGATCCAGTGTCTTAGACACTGCCGAACCACTGTTCTTTGTATGTCTGGTATCACGTTCACTCTTGAACAAAAACATGAGGCTTCGAGTAACAAATCAACATCAAAAAGCACCTATATCAAGTCAAAAGACATGAGAGTAGCTAGAAATGGACCAATCAAACTAAAATAACCGCTGAATTGTGTAACGCTATATCAAACCTTCATGCCACACGATTCTCTGCTTTTTATCACCACATTTTGCTTTGAACTGATATTCCAGACAGCAAAACATTTGAATTTCTATCAAGGGCTTGCTATCTCATCTCCCCTCACAGTAAATTGTCAGAAAGAACATTCTCAAGAAGATCTTGGGCTCCTGAGGGGACCCAGCCATTGCGAGCTTGAATAAAAGTACTTTGAAAGCTGAAATGTTTTACATTAATGGAAGCCCATCCAACTAGTTGCTTCAAAAGACCCTTCCCCAATCACCCAGCATCCCACAGAGTGACCAGGAGAATCGCAGGTTTGAGGGATCTTTGATTCCTTCCATCAAGCCCATCATTAAAGCTCAACACAGTATCATGACAGCACGTCCACAAAATACTCAAAAAACAAAGGACAGACTTTAAAGTTTGTAGACACGGACTTCTCATTTAAAAAAAAAAAAAAAGGCCAGATCTTTTACATTTGTAGAGAATTTGGACTCCAACTGTGAGATGTCAAGAAATGGCTCTGCGTTTGGATTATTCAGTGTCTAATCAAAGCGCCGGAATAACGTGTGGTTTGTATGACATTTGAAATGTATAATGATTTTGTATACATTTGCATTATTAGACATGAGTGCAAGAAGGATGTGAGGGGGAGGGACAAAAAGAAACTCAAATTTGGTACGTTTTCATTTAATGTTTCTCACTCTATTCTTTTTTCATCCCAGCTTCTTGCAACCAACCATGACACTTACGATGTGTAATCTAAGCAAACAATGTCTCATGGACAGTGTCTGACAGGTGACGCACCGGGCATCTGGAGCTCTATTCCAGATGAATGACTAACAGATCCAGCATCTGATTCCGCATTTGTCCGGTTCCGCATGAGAGGGAAGCATGTCCCTCTAGGCTCGCTGCTAGATTCTCTCAGCCTCTCGAAAACCGCCACTTCTCCTCACACTGTGAGGCTGAAGAATGATCTGTTACTACTTCAGAGTGCGGCTCAGGCAGCTCACATTTTACTGACTGGCTCTGCCAATCAAAACAGAGGGCTGTAATTTGATAATGAGAGAGGGACAATATGTGCACTTTTCTTTAAAACTCAGCGTTTTGTGAGACGCTGGGCTGCACTGGACTCCCAGCATCAAGATGCTCTATCATCTTGATGCTGGGAGTCCAGTGCAGCCCAGCGTCTCACAAAACGCTGAGTTTTATAGATGTTGTGAAGGTTGCGGGATTGGAGCGTTCATATGGGACTTCAGGCCACTTTCAACATCTGCTGTTCACAGTTAACTGGATGCTTACTGTTCATGGGCGCTATTTACTTCTGTTCTAGAAGTACTTGAAAAGTCTGTCATCATAATCTGACTTTAAGCAACACAATCTACACATTTGTTAGCTGTGCTATTGAAAACTACAACCTAAACAAATAATGCTTAATGTGCCAACAGTGTCTTGTGATGCAGGCTGCATGTGAGAATTTCTTTTGCTTCTGAAGTGCTGAAGGAAAAACATCTAAGCTTGTGATGAGAGTGGGAACAGAAGATATTTGTGTCTCTGGGGAAATGACAGAGCTCAGTTTTTCTCAGGGTTTTGTACTGTATCAAATTTGTATAGGTAGCAACTCTTGAGAGAATTATCTAATACTATTCAAAGATAAACAGAAAACACTAAACAGAATTGCAAAGTAAAGATCTCTGTAACTTTTCAAAGCTGATTTGGATTGCACTTTTTTCTAGTTGTATTGTAATCATACCAGTAGTCCAGATATGACACTTTACACAAATATAGGGACTGAAACGTTTAACAACTTTTTTTTTTTGCCAACTAAATATTATATTAGTGGTGTTATTTTCCATTCACTCAATATGAATAATGTATTATATTATATTGGAATTTTCACAACCCTGCTACCAACATTTTAATTTAAAAATAGATTAAAGCAATATACATAAAAATAAACAATTAAACAATTGATAAAAAACCAACAACAATAAAAATAACATGAAAGAAAATAGATGTTTGACACGATGGAACAGGTTGGAAGGTTGAGCTTGACAAAAGCAATCAACACTACAATTTTATGTACAAAGTAAAAAAAAGGGAATGATTTTATTTATTTTAATTTTAAAGCATTTATTATAACAGAATAAAAGCCATGTGACAGCAGGGTTGTGCCTGAAAACTTTGGGAGGTATTATGTTTTTGGCAAAAATATTTCTTCAATACAATGAATAGAAGACCAATTTATTTTGGTTTGATTTAAATGTATCTAACATTTCTAATACTTTTGAAAATCTAACACAACATGTAAAAACATAAAATTAAAAGAAAACTAACTTGTACCTTATTCATGGAAAATGTATCAATGGATTTTTTTTATAACATTAACCCATCTCTACCTGGCCATGCTCTGTATATTCCAGACATGAAGGTGTTTCTTACCCAGTTTCTTCTTGCAATGACCTGCTGGAAGGCCAATTATTTGCTAGACAAAGCAAAGGTCGTATTTTTAAAAAGTGGCATTACATGGAGTACCCGGGGCACATGGAGTGTTGGCAGTAACTGACTTTAATTTTCTAGTCATTAGAGAAGTTCACACCTGCTGCCAGAGCCAGAGCTTTATAACAAAGTCACCTTTCCATGTCAAGTGTGCCATGAGAACTTAAATAATAATAATAATAATAATAATAATAACAACAACAATAATAACAACATTCTATAGGACACAACAAATCAGAGTAATAGTCCTTCAAAGTATAGCGTATGAGCAAGTCCAGAGAATTGCGCAATGCGATGAGACCATGATCAAGTCACATTTCATCAAGAAATACAAATTATTATTAATAATAATAAATATAGCTGCAAGCAGCAATGAAAGGGCCAAGCACAAAAAAGGCACAATGACTTATGCAAGCATAGCTGGGAGCTTCAGAGCAAATGCAGAGTAATTAAAGACCTTTTTTTGTTTGTTTATTATTTCAGTCATATTGTCTGGGGAAAAAAAAATTAAAAATCACAAATACAATCACTTGTAATAAGATTAAATTTCTTATTACTTTGTAATTTGTTGATGCTTTATTCAAAAAGGTTTGGTCTATCAAAAAACTTTTAAGAACGTTTTGCCGACATAGACTGAAGATGATCTGAGCCAAATCGGACCAACGAGTTTGAAAAAGTAGGGTTTCAAAGAAATGTTCATAACGATTCATTAATGCTTTCATAAATGCAGCATTTTACAACAAAATTTAAAATGGCCATCATGGGAAAATTGGGTATCATTTCACTTGGTATGCTATGCTGAAAAGTAGGCTTTCAAAGAAATTCGAAAAGGTGGACAGCAATTTCGACCAAATATGACATTATTGGCATCATTGTTCTGAAGGAATCTATCAACACTAGTTTCATTAAAATAGACAAAATTAATCAAAAGCTATAAGCATTTTTGAAAATATTATAATTTTTGACCACAAAGTGACGCTGTAGGCAGGTTCTTTAGAGGAATTAGCTTGCATGCTTTGGAGAATCGGTCAATGGCTACAAGAATGCATGCGTGGCCGTCAGAGACTGGAAGATCCGTGACATAATCGACCCCAATATGGGACCAGGGACGATGCGGAACAGGTAATGGTAGTAGTTTCCCGGTAGGCAGGTGTCGTGGGATTTTGGTCATGGCACAGAGCGTGCATCCCTGGATGAACGTCTTGGTGTCGTGGTACATGTTCGGCCACCAGTATTTCTGTTGAAGCGTCGACCAGGTTTTACTAACGCCGGGGTGTCCCGTTCCAACAGACGAATGGGCGGAGGAGATTAGCGAAGTGCGGAGAATCTCGGGTACATAGGTTTTACCAGTGGGGCACTCTGGAGGAACAGGAAAGCGTTGTGACCTTTCGAGGAGTTGTTCGTCGAGATCCCACTGGATAGGGTTGACAAACAATTTCGCTGGGAGAATGGTTTCTGGTTCATCCATGGTTTCCTCGGGGGCGTGAAGACGTGATAAGGCATCTGCTCTGGTGTTCTTTGACCCCGGGCGGTAGGATATCCTGAAGTGAAACCTAGTAAAAAACAGAGCCCATCTAGCTTGACATGGGTTAAGCCTCTTTGCTTCCTTCAAGTATTGGAGGTTCTTGTGATCTGTCAGCACTGTAAATGGGTGTCTGGCCCCCTCCAACCAGTGCCTCCATTCCTCCAGGACGAGTTTAACAGCTAGGAGTTCTCGGTTGCCGATGTCGTAGTTACTCTCAGCGGTGGATAACTTCTTTGAAAAGAACGCACAGGGCATAGGTTTGGAGGAGTGTGTTGAGTATTGTGACAGGGTGGCCCCCACTCCCGTGGTTGACGCATCCACCTCGACGATGAACTCCTTCTCCGGATTTGGGTGATGGAGCAGTGGAGCAGTGGTAAAGGCGGTTTTGAGGGTCTGGAAGGCATGCTCCGCATCAGGGCTCCAGTTAAGGGTTTTAGGTTTTCCCTTCAGGAGGGATGTTAATGGCGCTGTTAACATGCTGTACCGGTCTATGAACCGCCGATAAATATTGGCGAAGCCCAGGAATCTCTGTAACTCTTTTATCGACTTGGGAGTGGGCCAGGAGGTGATGGCTTTGGTCTTGCGATCATCCATCTCAACTCCTCTCTCGCTGAGATGGTAACCCAGGAATTCGACGGCGGCTTGGTGGAACGTGCATCTCTCTGCCTTTAAGAACAAAGAAAACTCTCGGAGCCGTTGGAGGACCAGGGAGACGTGATGCTGATGTTCAGCTGGATCTTTGGAGAAGATGAGAATGTCATCGATGTAAACTAGAACAAAGTGATTCAGGAAATCACGGAGCACCTCGTCCATAAAACTTTGAAATACAGAAGGGGCATTTACTAACCCATACGGCATCACAAGGTATTCGTAGTGCCCTGTGGGGGTGATGAATGCTGTCTTCCACTCATCCCCTTCTCTAATCCGGATCAAATTGTATGCACTCCTTAAGTCAAGCTTGGTGAACATTTTGGCTTCTCGGAGTTGTTCAAGGGCGGATGGGACAAGTGGGAGTGGATAGCTGAATTTTACCGTGATTTTATTGAGTGCTCTATAATCTATCTCCGTCTTTTTTGGGAACAAAGAAGAAGCTGGCAGCAGCTGGAGAGGTGGAAGGCCTAATGTATCCTTGTTGCAGAGCTTCTTCGACGTATTTTTGCATGGCTGCTTGTTCAGGAATGGATAAGGAATAGATCCGACCCTTGGGAATGGGTTCACCCGGAACCAAATTGATAGCACAATCCCAAGGTCGGTGTGGCGGTAGATTGGAAGCTGCAACAGGATTGAACACATCTGCAAACGAAGAGTAGCACGAAGGAATGTTCACTGACAGGTTTTCTTTAGGGCTTTCAATGGAAGTGGAACTCACGGAGACGGGTTCGGGCTGCTCGTCTGTTGGCTGGGCGGAGAGGGCGACATCAGCTGAAAGGCAGTTGCAACCCCAGTTCAGAATTTTACCAGATTTCCAATTTATGGTAGGTGGATGTCGGATGAGCCATGGACGACCGAGGATTATGTCAACCTGGCTATTCTCGAGAATGAATGGGTTCTTGGTGGATGTTCTCAACACATAAGGTAATAGGGGTTATTTGAGATGTTACATACCCTTTGTTGATGACTTCGCCAGTTACGGCATGGATGGAGTATGGTTTGGATGTGTTGGTTCTCTGGAGCTGGAGTTTCTTGGATAGATCTCCTGATATGAAATCGCCTGCCGACACGGAGTCCACGATGGCAGCGTTAACGGTGCTGATACCGAGGGTTGGTTGAAGACTGAACTCACCAGTAACCGAGGACGACGAGACGGCCATGTCCGTAGAAAGTGACCCTCACTCCCACAATATAGGCATAACTTTAGTTCTCGACGACGGTTGCGTTCAGCTTGAGACAGTCTGTGGGTTTCTACTTGCATTTTCTCCGGCATCGGCTCTGGGAATAATTCAGATGGATTCTGGTGGAGAACAGGAACTGACGATTGAACGTCTCGGTAACAGTTCTGAGATCTTTGATGAACTCGGAGAGCTTGCTGCATGAATTTTTCTAGTCCCAGAGTGCGGGGTTTAATTCTCTTCGATAGACTGTCAGAAGGGCCTTTTCATTCCACCCGCTTGCAGACGCTAGAGTTCGGAATTCCAGGGAGTACTCAGAAACTGATTTTTTACCTTGACGTAACTGCAATAGTTGGTCGCTGACAGATGAATCTCCTACTGGATGCCCAAACACCTCTTTGAAATGACTTATAAAATTCTGTAATGAGGATGTAACCGCAGTCTCTTTAAACCAAAGCGTTTCAGCCCACCTTAAAGCTCCCCTGGATAGCTGCTGGTTAATGAAGGAGATTTTTGATCTTTCCGTTGGATATTGGTGGGCTTGTTGCTCAAGAGCTAGCGAACATTGCAGTAAGAACCCGTTGCAATCTTCCGCCCGACCTGAGAAGGGTGCTGGTCGGGAGGCAGGGCTTGCGATATACATCAGTGTGGGAGTGGTGTTTGCGGAAGCACTGTCCTCGGGCTGCGTTGGATCCATAACGGTTATGGTCAAACCTTCTGTCAGGATATATGCAAAGAGGCAGAGGTAAGTGAATCCAAACAGAGTGTTTATTAAGATACTAAGAGTTCAAAGTGAGTATGCAAGGAATACTGGTGCAGATTCTGTGAAGATCACTCGGTGCGAGGCTGATCACAGGTGAGTATGTTCGCTTCAGGTATGTGTATACCAAGCAGTCACAGTTCATTAATACTTGTCCTTTCTTCTTCAGACGTGGTCAATATCAAGAAAGCTTGAGGGAAACACTGGAAGCTCTGGAGAGCATGGGATCACAGGCGATGGGAAGCAAACAGGTATCCTGGAGACAGTAGGGCAATGACACAGAGGTTAGTGCAACACAGGTGAGTATATGTTACGTCTTGGGATCTTTGGGTGTATCAGGGGGTCAGGAGACATCGGAATATGGTCTCTTCCTGTTGGAGGTTTGACATTGAACTGAGGCTGTGGTGAGTGTTTTATTGTGCCTGGTGATGAGGTTGTTGACGGGAAGCAGGTGTGAGTGATTAGTATTCTGGGGAGAGTGATCGTTGAGTAGTGGATGGGACCGAGCTTGACTGATCTCTGACAATGGTGCAGATGACACATACCAAGTTTCGTAACGATACGTTAATGCGTTCATAAATACAGCATTTTACTACAAAATTAAAAATGGCTGACATGGGTAGGTATTATTTGACTTGGTATGCTGCAAAAGTCAAAAGTATAGAGTTATAAGCAGAGTTAAAAAAAAATATAAACTAGCCATTGAATTTTTTTTTATTTTTTTGCTGCAAGTAGCCTCAGGTCATGCTTATGATGACGTACCAAAATTTGTCTCAATACGTTAAAGCATTGTGGAGATATAACCTTACATCCATTTTGATGTGCTCATTGTCGAATTAATTTGTGCTTTGTTTGAGAACTGTTTGTTTGGTTCATCGATAAGCTTTTAATAACTAAAGATGCGCCACGGCCTGAAATTTTGGTTCAAAAGTCATTAGAATAAACGTAAGTGCAACTTTGGACAGTTGGTGGAGCAAGAGGAATTGAATTAAAGGCTCCAAAATTGCTCTGGTTAATGTTTAGACTGTCCTCTATCTGTGTGCCAAATTTTATTATTTTCCCACAAATGTTTTTATGGGCTGCCACAGACTTCAAGAGGAGTAGGAGTAGTAGTAGTAGTAGTAGTGGAGCAGGAGGAGGAGGAAGAAGACTAACGGATACAGTATAGGTGCCGTCGTTTTGGTGCTTGGCCCCTAATAATAAATAATAAAATTAAATTGCTGATTTGGCATAAACATTGCAAGACAAAAAATGGGTTTACATATGTTTTAGATAACATGCTAGATAAAAGACTTTACATTTTTAAAAGACTATAATAGATCCTACAAAAATCAAGTTAACAGTTTTTTATTTGTAATGTTGTTGAATCAGATTCCTCATGGATCTCATCTCTAATCATGTGTTGTTATTCTGATCAGAGCACATTTATCCATTCATCGTAAATAATGCCATTACAAATCAACCAGTCTTAAACAACTCTCATAAGCATTCATCATACTGGGTGACAGAGAAATTCACACAGATCAAGTGGATATCACTAACACACAGAAAACACTTCACACACATCTTATGACATATCTCAGTTACACGCATCAGACATAGCATTTACGTGTCTGGTTGCATATAATGCAGCAGCTATGTTTGGCATGCATTCTCTTCCCTGGTAACAGTGTGAGGACAGATCTTCATATGTTGTAGCTGCAAAATATGAGCGATATAATGAGATATTATGGCTCATGTTGGACTACTCTGGTTCTATACTATGAGTCTACACTATCATATGCACAGTTCTCTGCATTGGTTCTGTTATATTCTAGCAGTAAATGATGGTCTATTATTTACACTAATCTTAAGTACGGTTTGTATAATATTTTTATATTTTACCTTTTTAGAATTTGACGGACCTTGGTCAATGTCTATTTATGCTTTATGCCAAAACACAGCTTGAATATTACACCTTTTCAGTTCCACAGAACAAAGTTAGTCATACAGAAGTTTAAAACACAAGAGTGAGCAAATGATGAGAAAATTCTCGTTATTTTTTGTTACAGCCCTGCCCCCTTTTTTCCTTTTGTGAGAATTCTAAGACAGAGACCTTTTCCATTTTCAACAGATTATTGATTTGTTGTATTGTTCTTTTCTTATTATTATTTAATGTTTTGACCCTAGACATGATTTGTTTGACATTAAATCAATCAAAATTTTCTTTATTGAAACCCATCTTGACTTTGAGCTGGGTAATAACAACCTCCTTAAAGTGAACCAGAAAAAACAAAGGGCTCACTAAAGCCTCAAACACCTAAATCTTACAAAAACATGTACAGATGTTCAATTTATCGTGTCATAATATTGAATTTACATAAAAAAAGCTAAGATGATGCAAGTACCGTGATGGAAGAAATCTTTCAATCTCTTCCTCAATCATCATCTCTCTTATTCAGTTCCAAGCAATCGGGACCACCCTACTTCATTGACCCCTCAATAAACTTTAGCCTAGTATGACTACACAGCGCACATAGCTCCTGTGACGAAGGTATGACACACACTCTCTCACACACACACACACATACATGCATGCATGCCATAGTGTTGACTGGCAGGCAGTTTCTGGCAGCACACATGCTATCAGAGTTCACTAATGCTGGGGATCCATTTTCTGGGTAAACGCCTCAGATCGCTGTTTGTTTCTCTTGGCAGCAGAGCGCCCTGTGTTCCTCTGCTGCACTCTTTGATGAGAACCCTCTCTTCTTAAAGGAACTGTTCATCCAAAAATGAGCATACTGTTATTATTTTCTCAACCTCATATCACTCCAAACCTGCATGATGTTCTTTCTTCTTTATGTCTTGGAACACAAAAAGAGAAGTTTAGCAGAATGTACAAGCTACTCTTTTTCATACAATAAAAGTGCATGGGGACTGGGACTGAGACTGTGACTCCCAGCTCAAATGAAGAGGGCTAAATACTAGGGCCGGGTAAAAATGATCGATTTCTTGATTTTAATCGATAATCGAAGCGAGAATAAAAAAAAATTTGAATTCATAATTATCTCATCCTTTTATTGTAGAATGAGTAAAGCTGATTGTTTTTAGGATGACAAACCATTTTAAAATTTTTAGGCTGATTAATTTTTTAGGCAGCTCTACCTCAGTGGTCTAACAGCACTCAATGTCAAAATGATCGAGATGGCCAATCAAATCAAAGATTCAGTCACTGTCACAACCGTCTATGGTCACAACGCAACAAGAGTTTGTGGAAAGATGTTAGTAGATGCAAGTATTAGACAACTGTTTTATGACAGAAATGTTCAGCTACTGACAGTAATAGACTATCCAGTGATGCAAGCAAACTACTCAACCTTTTATGAAATTTCGCCGTTTTGAATTGAAAAAATGCGATCATTATTCATGTAATTCATAAATCAATGTGACGACGAGGCAAAAAAAGCTTTGCATTTTCTACATATTAGACATACGAATAAGAGGGAATTTGTGCACATTTTAAAATAAAATATTATTTGCAAATAGTTCAAATGATTACTTCATTAGCCTACTACAATTAGACCTAGAACTTATTTTACCATTCTTATTTATTCCCTTAAATCCCCTTTAATCCTTTAATTATTCAATTCCTTTATAAAAAAAATAAAAAAAATAATAATACTACTACATTATACCCCAAGTTGTAATATAATACCCCCTTTAATATAATAGTAACGTAGTACTAACTAACACCCATGTATAGTTTCTAGCATTAGTTGAGAGATTTATCGAATCAAATTGAATCGAAATCGAATGCTTGTGAATAGAAATCGAATCGAATCGTGAAATTTGTGTCAATACCCAGCCCTACTAAATCTTATTATTTAGCTGTATTTGTAATGTGGACTTCACTAACGCTCACTAAATCTACACATCACTACACTATTGCAATGCATTGTGGCATTCCCTCTTTGAACTGACCCACTGAAAGTGTGGCAGAAGAAATCTGATATGACTTCAAAATACCGGCATTGCATTTTAAGCTTCTATATCAGATAACAGTTGGTTGCATAGATTATGGTAAATTGGAGATTTTGACAGGAAGCCAAAGTATTACACTTTCAAATAAGCTCAAACTGTAATCCAAGACTACAATAGTGTGTTATTGAGCCAGTCCTGACAAACAGAAGATGCATACTGTACTTGTGAATGTATACGAGAGCAAAAGATAACAGAAACGTTCTCACACAGGGCGACATTGCTATGGAGCTATACTGCAAGATATTTTAGTCATAGCTGACATATGAACTACAGATTGCATATATGTTAATAATATAAGCTATGTGAGACTTTTCTTTTCACCAAATCAGTTGATCTACTGCCACCACCAGGGCTGACAAAGAAAAGACCAAACACCACAACATAAACAGACACATGACAGTCTGCTGTGATACAGTCTAAACATTTGAGTTCTTTGTATCGCAGACACGCGGTCAGTAACTTTGTGCTCTTGACATTCTTCTGGGCTTGATTTACACTACAATTTAAAGGTTTGGGGTTGGTAAAATTTTTTTAAAGTCTTTTCTGCTCACAAATGTTGCATTTCTTTGATCAAAAATAGTAATATTGTGATATATTATTACAATTTAAAATAACTGTTTTCTATTTTAATATATTTTAAAATGTAATTTATTCCTGTGATGCCAAAGCTGAATTTTCAGCATCATTACTCTAGTCTTCAGTCTTCATTTACTGCTCAAGAAACATTTGATTTTATTATTAACATTGAAAATAGTTGCTTAATATTTTTGTGGAAACAGTGATACTTTTTGTTCAGGGATCTTTGATTAATGGAAAGTAAAAAAAAAAAAACAGCATTTATTTTAAACGGATAATGTTTGTAACATTAAAAATGCATTTACTGTCACTTTTAATCAAAATGTGCCCTTGCTGAATACAATTATTTTTCAATAAAAAAAATACTAACCCCAAAACTTTGAATGGTAGTCTATTTGTTTAAGGCAGCCATAGATGCTATTTACACCAAGTGTAAAAAACAACTAGATTCTATTTACACTAAGTGAAAATAGATGTAGAGGCTAATCACTACGTGAAAATAGTGATATATTCTATTTACACCATGTAAAAGTAGCAGTTCTTTGCAATATGTGTAAATAGTTATTAGATGCTATTTATACTTTATTTTGACAGATACATACTATTTGCACCTCAGTATTGTTGTACATTAACAGGATGCAATAACAACAGAGTGTAAATGATTATATTTATTAAAATTATTAAATGGATGCCGCCTTAATGGGGCAATAAAAGCCCTCCCTACACCTACCCCTAACCCTACCCAATAAATGCTTTTATTATTATTATTATTATTAAACATTTCGTTAGACACTTTATTTCCACTTTTAGAACATTTTCTTAATTTTTATTGAAAGTAAATGCCTTTCCGATGTGATGGGAAAGGGAGATGAGCGAGCTCTGCAAAAGCTCTGCAAAAGGTGCAAAACCAAGATTTTTAAGCCTTACGCTTTACTGACTATGCCACTGAAGACGTTGAGATACATGCGTCTTTTTTAACATTTTGTTTGGCCCAACCAGGCATTGTTAGGCGGAGCTAGTGTGAATAGCACTTGCCAACAAGGCACGCTATTTGCACTTGGTGTAAATAGACACTCCGTCAAAGAAATCCTACTCAAATTAAATTATAATGATATAATTGGTTATACATTTAAAATGTTATTTTAAAATTGTATTACCCTATCAAATAGCTTCAGATTGTTACTTTTTGGTAGCAGCTTGTTATAGCGGTCTATTTTTCAACTGTAGCTTGACTATCATTTAAACATCTGAAACCAAGATAGTTATTATCTAAAGCAGCTTCCTCAACACTGATCTGGATTTTCAAAAACGTCAAAATCAGAACCAAAAAGAAGCAAACACATCTCCATCAGACTAAGCCGAACCAGCAAACCTGTTGCTTAGCAAGATGTTTCACACTTGCTCTGCTGACTAAAAAAAAAAGTGTAGAGAAGTGATGAGAAAGTAAGAGCAAGGGAGGGCAAATCAGAGGGAGAGAAAGGTAGAAAAAAAAAAGAGCAGGGATAACTGTCATGATTCCAAGCATCAGCCACCGCCACCCACAGGTGAGTGCATCAGATAATACAAGGGCCAATGCCAGTGACACTGCACCTCAAAAAAGCAACAAGGACACACACACACACACACATACACATACAGACAGCCATCACAGCTCGAGTGTGCCCGTAAGCAGGGGGATTTATTCTCTACATACGGTGCAGGGTGGTTTGAGGGAGCTCGGAGCTGATCACAGAGGATCCGAAAACAACATCCGTCCACTTTCACACTTCAGTGGAAGAGGTGGCCCCTCCCGGCAGGGCTGCGTAGTCTTGCCATCTGGAGAATAAATCGAGTGTGAAGTACAGTATAGTTTGGGACCAAGCTCCGTGGCGGCAGCTCAGCAGTCAGTTCATTAGTTCCAAACTTCCAGGGATTGGAGCTGGGAGGGGGGCAGTGCGGAGCGAAGCTGCCGCAGAGAGAAAGGGGAGTCGAGCAGGGAAGGAGAGAGGGAAAAAAGAGCCGTTGAATGGAATGCCCCAAACTGAGCGGCAGTCTATAGGGCATCTCTGCCACAAAACACACAAATAAACAAACTCGCCCCCGGAGCGAAAAAAGACAGGTGTAGCCATCAGCCCCTGCCGGAGGGAGAAAAGGACAACTTCCTACCCCTCCTTATCAGTAAGGAGAGATATATTTACATACTAAGTGTGTGCTAGAGTGTGCAGAGGTTTAGCCATCATTTCAGAAGTGAGGGGGACAGAAATGTCAGGTGTAATAATTTTTTTTGACATTTGTCTAATTGACAGGTTTTATTTATCTCTTGCTTTCAACTTAAATACATAGCAGAACAATAACCAATAATTTGAGATCTATATAATAATAATAATAATAATAATAATAATAATAATATTTCCTATATTTTCCTAATGAGAATTGTGTGATTGGGTTTATGTACATACTAGAAACACTTGTGCATTAAGCCATCATGGATTTTATACAATGCAAAAAATTTTATAGCAAATTTTGTTGTTATGAAAATATCCCGAGATGTGGGGGTGGGTGGTAAACACAACGATAATGCTTGTGGCACACAGACAAAATCAAATCATTAAATTAAAACAAACAAACAAATATTTTCCAGCACTTTCAGTCTGGGAAATCATCCTCATCCATCAATGTACAAAACATACATGCCATGTGTTGTGATTCTACAGCTCAACAGTGTCTTTATAAAATGACAGCAACAACAATATGATAAAGGACTACATGACTCATAAACGTTCCAAAATCTAGTGAGGGGCCTCGTGGCCTACTAAGGAACCCTATAAGGGACTAATTCAGAGTGCACTACATGGACAGCAACTCTTTGGCATGCAAGTGCTCTGCATAGAAGACTCAAATGACAACTGATTTCAGTAGAGTTTGATGTTAGCATGTTGGTAAGCTAACATTCATCCCAACATTTTTTAGAAGTATGAAACGTGTACTTAAGAATCAGAATAAACTATTCTTCCACCACTTAAAAGGAACAGTTTAACAACAAAAAAAAGCAATTATTTACTCACCTTTATATGTCATTCCAAATATGTATTTTCTTCTATACTTGTACTCTAAAGTTTACAGAAAATATTTGGAATGATTTCTCAGTTTTATTTTTGTTTTTTTTTGGCTTATACTGACTTTCAATCAGACATTATCTTTTGCCATCTCCCTACCCATTATTTTCTTCTCTCTCTTCAATCAAATGTAACAAACACCCCAAATATTTAACATTAGCAATTTTACAGCAAGATGCCATCAATGCTCAGCTATACAAAACTGAAAAATTCTGAATAACAACACAATCTGAGTGTGTCTGAGCACTGCATGTATATGTGTGTGACTCGTTTTCTGTCCTCGGCACCGGCCCATACAAAAGTAACTGAGCTGCGAGAGGAGTGTCATTTAGTGGCATGGAAAATAAAACATCTATCTATAGGTATACACAAACCCCCATGGATTTTCAATTGCCAGGATGGGGAAAACAGCTGAGAGTGTGGGAAGTGAAAGAGCGGGTGCAGAGGAGCGTAGTGCGTTTTATTATTGTGTTAATAACTCATTTTTACATTACGCAGTTGTGTGCTAGCAAATAAATAATGGATCACAGCTTTCGCCGTTCCACGCCAGTCTCTTTAAAGCTAACATATGGTCTTTAAAATTGACTGCGTCTTGTACGAAGGATTGTAAGGGCTTGTAGCCTTGACAGATTTATACCATCAAAAAGCCAAAAAGCAATGGGATTATTTTTTAGGCTCGTCCCGAAGTACATTGTTATTTTCCGGAGTGAATTATTAACATTTTTATCTGGGAGACTACAGAGAGTGTTAATTCTATCAGCCCTGACAGGAACATGAGCTAGCAAAAAGAAACCCGCTCAGCTCAGAGAGGGGACCCGAGACCCTTCTCTAATGCCATTTTCTCCCCTCTCAGATCACCTAGCATTAATATTCCTCAACAAAATAATCCTATCTGGGCAGAACCCCACAGAAGAGCTGAGTTTTGGCTCAGCAATCTTATCTTTTTATACTTGTCATTTTAAAACAACATTAACATTGATATGTGTCAATATGCTGAGGGTTAGCTTACACGTTAACAATGGCAAAATGTTTTTATCCTTCAAAGATGTATCAGGTTGTAACTAAGGCTCTGAAACAACACAATAGTCTTGAAAGCATTAAGCTAGTCTTATTTGTCCAGCTTTAGTGGATATTTTCTTGAAAATTTTCCCCCACTTGGCTGTGATAAAAGAAACAAGTGGGTGTTGGAAAACATTGGGATCCATCACCTTTTTTCAGGGGTCACCGTTTAGGCTGTCTGTCAAACTTTTTCCCACTCAAGCAGGAATAGCCTCTGGCCATATCAATCATCTTTATTAACATGACTTAAAAACCTTTGTTAGCTGACTCTTTTCCACCAGTTCTCCTTTTAGCTCCTGCTCCAATCACGATTTCATGGAGAGGTAAACAGGGCCAATTGGCTGGCTGTGTGGGCGGGTCGAGAATGCTTTTAACCTGCAGCATCTGCTGAAGTCCTGCTGTTTGCTCAGTGTGAAGTGGGCACCTTGTTTCAAGTGAATGTGATAGGGGGGCATTTTTGCCTTTATTGGCACATAATGGGACGGAAATGTGCTTGTTTTAAGCATTGCGCTTAGGTAGCTTTCTTTGGAGTGATTAAGGATCAGCACCTGGCTAAAAGAGAGCTTTAAATGATGAGGATTTTGTGATTATGTCCTACAGAGTCAGGTGCTGGATGAAGAATGAGAGGTTAGGGCGGTTGGTACCTTCTTGTTAAGGGCGACTCCATCTTCACAGTCAAGAACAGCGCAGTCCACGTCCAGTGAAGTCAGTTTCTGCAGTTTTCTCTCATCGTTGCCAGGAACGTACAGCACGGCGCGGCGTGGTATGTACTTCAGAGAGGTGCCAGGAGTGTGGTGGGAACGCTGGCTAGACTGACACCAGGGAACCGCAGAGAAAAGTAGACGACTTATCCCCCTGAGAAAATGCAAGCATTTTATAATGGATATTTCAGTATGGGTCAATGGCATGGCACTCATTTTCTGTCTCATCTAGTAATTTACATAAAAATGCAACTCATGCATACAATGACTTAAATACACCTTGTCTTTGAGGATGAGCATGTTTTACATTTTTGGGGGGTGGGGAGGAATTGGGGGCAAATACTGATATTACTGTCCTGATTAAAAGTATTGTTAAAAAAAAGAAATTCTTGAAGAGAAAACCTTAAGCAATTTGGTATAATCTTTTATTGTTATTTTTTACATAACATAACTTGACTGCTTAATATCTAAAAACTGTCCACCACCAACAGTCATATGGCTCAACCTACATTTAGGGAAAAAACTAAACAGGAAATGATATCATAGAGAGGACCCCTGCAGATCCTCATGACTATGTCAAGGTCAATAAGCATCTTAAAGGGGTGATTGATTATGATTTCACTTTTTAAGCTTCAGTTAGTGTGTAATGTTGCTGTTTGAGCATAAACAATATCTGCAAAGTTACGACACTCAAAGTTCAAAGCAAAGGGAGATATTTTCTTTTAAATAAATTTATTTTTAAGGACTACAACGAACGGCTGGTAGGGACTACACAAGCTTCCTCCCGGGTTAGTGACATCGCTAACCCTGAAATTTACAAAAACCCTGCCCCCAAGAACATGCTACAAAGCGGGTGAGGCTATGTTGAGAATTTATAGATTATCATGACAGAATATGCTAATCAATGACTTGAAGATAGTTAACTCCAAATCAGCTACATAAATTCATCTAACCATTCAGGAACATCTTGTTGCATTCTACATGTTGTCACTTCTTCTTGACTCTCTCCATCATTGTCCGTTTGAACATAAAAGGCTGAACAGTTTCATTGCCTGTCTGCATGAGGTAATCAGAGCTGCTAACGGAGTTCTCCGCCCCATGAGCAGCAGCTCATTTGCATTTAAAGGGACACACAAAAACGGCAAGTTTTTGCTCACCCTCAAAAAGTGACAATTTTAACATGCTATAAAAAATGATCTGTGGGTTATTTTCAGCTAAAACTTCACATACACACTCTGGGGACCTCAGAGACTTATTTTACATCTTGTAAAAAGGGGCAATCAACCACCCCTTTAAAATATCAGATCATTTGACGGTTTTATGACAAGGCAAAGTTTGCTCAGTTTGTAAAATAATGTTGTGCTTTTGCACAAAAACAATTATACTTATAAATAAATAATTAATCAAAAAAAACATCTGACCTCATAATTACATATTACCTTAATATAAAAAATAAAAAAAAAAGTTGAAAATAACTATTAGTGTAGGGCTGCATATTTAAGTTGAAAGAGAAATAGGACATTACTTTACACTTGATGGTTACATGACATTTTGTCATTAAATTTAACCCTTCCTTAAAAACAGTATTTCAAACCAACATTAACACTAAGAGTAACATTTCTGAGAACATGTGTTTTTAAACTAGATTAAAATACTATGACTTGAGTAAAGCGTTTCATTTTAGAGATCTGTTGCAGCCTTCCATTTGTTTGCTGATCTCTCTTTATGCCTGCACACATGTAACAAACCTCAGGCTAATCTCAAGTACTTAGCCTGAACTTCAATTTCCCTCCCAAATCTTTACAAACTGAAGAAACAAGGTTTGTTTTCCTTTCAGTCCTCTAATGGATAAGCACTGCTGACCTGAGGCTGTTATCTTCGACAACATCAGAGCAAACGCTCCTACTCTAATGCTAATTCACAATGGCTTAGCAAGCACAGCTGAATAAATCTATTTAGAGCCAAGCCAGTATGATGTAAAAGAGACTTGGGAGAGATTACACACCCCAACACAAGAAAGTTAAGACAAGACCGCAAATCTCTCTGGTAAATGACTTCTTGAAGCTGTCAGATGCAGATTTCCCTAATAGAGGTGTGTTTATGGCTTAATTTCCTCCTATCACATTTTATCACATACTAATAACCACTGTTATGCCTCAGACACGTTTTAATTGTTTTTTCGGTATGTCAGGGTGTTCAAACAATTAGCGTTAATAAATGCGCCAAATAATTGGTATCACATACAACTAATTACAGCCGGGAACAGTCTTCGCCTGGCGGTTCCTTGCGATTACACATGAAGGGACCGTATTAGTTGACTGTATTCCTTTCCGCCTTGACAAAAAGAAGGGGGTAGCAAAGTGCTTTAAGGGGGAGCTAAGGGGTGAAGTATTCTTTTTTTTGGTCTTTGTTGTCAAAAGAAGCTAAAGTCACTTCAATAGCCACTTAATCCAATCCTTCACGCTTACAATTGCCCTCAAGAACCAAGCAAGCATATTCTCGACTGAGATGATGCAGCTATGCAAGGCAATTAAAAGCAATTCAGGTAGTTATGGCTGCAAGCACTTTGCAGGCCTTAGTACACAGAGTCTCGGTAGGGATTCTCAACTCTATAGTGTTCGGATTTGGTCAGTGGCAGTACCTCAACAAGAAAAAGGAGGAGGAGGAGATATGCAAAACCACTCTCAATGCAGACAGAGAGAGAGGGGAGGAACTTACTATTACTCAAGACCCCCAAACCTTACAGTGCCCGGATTGGCAATAAAGAATACAAACAGAGAAATTGGATGAAACAATCGCAGAGGTGGTAGAGGGCATTATGCATGTACGCGTGTAGGGGGTTGGCGAAGAAATGGGTAGAGCAAAAGGGGAGGGAGGATCCAAATTAAATCTTCTACATTCAATGCATACTGCTGCAGGGTGAAAATGTTAAAAAGCCATTTTAAGTGGGCACTTGAAAAAGAAATAAATTATCTTGTAAGTAGGAGGCTTACAAAATGATGGCACTCGTAATTAAAGAATAGATTTCATAAAGGTGCCGAAAAAAAAAAACATTAAAAAAGCTCCATGGGGGAAGAGAGGGGTTTCCTTGATGGATCTTTATCAGAGAGAGAAAGAGAGCGAGAGCAGATCGCTTGACGGAGGTACAAGGGGTCTAATAGAGAAACGCCATTCAGTGCTACTCTCCTTCTATGCCTTTTTAAACACAGTAGGGGTTTCACTTTGCTGCAACCTAGCTGCCACGGGGGAAAGACAGGAGTTTGCTTTGTTTAGTTGTTACTCTCTCTTTTATGTTTGAAGGAGATAGAGGAGGGAAAGACAAGTCGGTACATTCAGGAAAGGTTTTTTGGTGTTCTCCGAGGGTGGTGTTTTAAAATCCAAGCGGCTGGCCTCTCACGCGATAGAGCGTGATGATGTGTGTGCAGCAGGGAGGATGCTGGCTGTGTTTGTGTGCTGTACACACGCACACTTCCACGTCAGTCATATTAATACATGCATAATCATCAGGCTTCTGATAAAAGATTTCATACGAGTTGCATGACAATACACATATGGATGATCATGACAAAATAAGAGAGTATTGTGTATATCACATTCCTCTTCTAAATCTACGTTAAAAGGATAGTGCACCCCAAAAATGTCTGACTTACTTTATTCTGTGAAACACAAAGGAAGAAATGTGGTATGTTTTGTCCTGGCAATGAATGTTTTTATCCATCCAATATTGTTTGGGCCCTAACGTTCGGTTTCGCATAATAAAGAAAGCCATACATGACAGTGAGTAAATGATGACAGAATTTTCATTTTTGGGTGAACTATCATTTTAAAGATTTTTGTTTTGAATAAATAAACAGGATGAATTTCTATAGAAGCATTTTGTAATCTGTGTTTCAAAAAATAGATAATTTATGGTGGCAAAAATGAAGATCAAAATAAAAATCAAATGTTCTTGGTCTTGGAGACAATTCCCATCTTAATTTCTTTAAATACATAACTATGATAACAATGGACTGTAATGGGTTTAATACAAATTGGATAGTGGAAATAGAAAACCCTATTTAAATTAGTTAGGTCAGTGGTTCGAAGTCCACTTAGCACATTTCAAATCCATTTCATTTTAAGGGTTCTTTATTCAGAACAATGTATTATAATTCATTCTGACTTGGGAATTTAATTCTCAGATGGAGGAACTGATTGACAGAGACCAACCGAAGGAAAAAAAGGCCTGCATTTACTGAATGTGGATTTTATTCACAGAGACACTCGGAACCATGTTGCACAAAGAAATTTTGTCCTTTTTTGTTGTTTTTTAATGAAATGTCTGTAACAAATGTTTTTCACGGTTTATAATATGCCGTATTGATGCTATACAATAGCGATGTTGAAACACTGCAAAGGTAATTAGTATTAGCTTATGCAGTAGCTTGCAATGTTGGCTTACTTAGCCATGAAAGTCATAAAACTTTGTGGCATACCACTCTCACATTATAAACCAACCGGAATCCTGTTTAACAATGGCTAATGAGATTTTTATACCAACTTTCAACATAGTAATTCATTCACGAAAGTCACTTCAGGAAAATGAGCTTATCTCCCAGTGATTTATTTGATTACATGATTTGCCCACTTCTCATTTAGATCCGCACTTAGTTAAGAAAACCCTGAAATTAATATACGTAATAGTAACTCAAGTGGCCAATATTAAGTGTACAATAATTCACATAAAAAGCAACACAGACCATGGGCAATAAAAACAAGAAGCAATAAATGTTATTACGGCACTACGGCAGCTCTGGAACCATTTGGAGAGAGCTGGCCTTCCCGACCAGATCCATACAGTGCTTCCGAGATATGCAATCTGGACCGTTTTATTGTTACATCTGTCCAGCATTTTTCCCTGTCATTAAACTATGATATATGTTTTATAAGTTCAGCAATCCCTGGTGTAGACAACATTTCTGCAGTCCTCACTTTTCTGGACATGAAAGGCTATGATAACAGGGTGGTTAGCTTAGCAGTTAGTGGATTTACTGGTGAGAGTTCTGAGGTTTTCTGCTCTTTGCTGCTTTTATATGCTTCTAGACAGGCCTGGTCCTCATTAAATGCAAGTCTGGCTTCCCTATATAAGAGGACCAAGAGAAAATACAGAAACCTCTGGTGGTTTCGTTGGACATTGATTCTGCTCAGCTGTAGCTCTATTACTGTCCAACCAAACTGCACTGTTGTGTCAGAAATATCTAAACATTAACATTTCTCAGATGTTCTTTTTTAATCTCAGATGTTATTTTTCCTCCTCTAACCTTGAGATTAGACCCTAAGTAGGAGGTCTGAGAATGTATGGGGTCGTATACAATCACTTTCAAAATGCCAACTTACCAGGAGACATGATGTGAAGATTTACTGCACAACTTTAACGTTGACATAAGTAGCTATTATATTTCTCCTAATGATACTGTAAGCTAGCCAGACAAACTAAGAATGCACTCGTTTAACCGCCCACTGCGTTGGCTCTGGCTAAAAACATGTTGGTGACATTTTAAATAATAAGTACACCAGTCCTATGATGCAACTTGCATCTGCATTTTATGATAAAACAAAAAGACCAGCATTTCATCTAAACTTGCACTAACAAAACAGCCAATAGGCCAATTCATCTTCGAAACCCTACTTTAAAGCGGCTGTGAAATCAAATGGTGGCAACAAAAATAAAATTGTCTTTTAGATAACACTGTAAAAAAAACATTATAGTAATTTCCAGACAAAATAAAAGATTTTCTCATCTGTTTTGTCTGTCTGCTACAGCAACGAATTTCAGCCTTTGAACTCCTGCTTTTCATGTATTCATAAACAGCCCTGGACACGGCACCATGGATAAATATGTTGTCCAATTTAACCCCCCCATCCCCATCTCATATAAGCACTGTCAACAGCAGCTCTTTCAATATGCAGATTTCACAATTATTTCCAGCGTCTGGCAGCAACAGCAGTAGCTGTGTCTAAAATGCACAAAATTAAATATTTGTGTTTCTACTCTGCGATAATCAGCATCTTTTTAATATGCAAACTATTTCCAGGATCTGTCGTGTTTGGGCTTTTAAATTAAATTTAAGAATGGGTGGGAGGGAGCGGATGAAACAGAAGGTAAAAAAAAACAAAACAAAAACAAATCAATGCCGTGATGCATAAACATGAAATAAGTTCGGAAGACGGTGGAGAAATAAACGGTCAAGGAGTCATCAATATTTATCCCATTTCCAGGCCTTGTCTTGCCCTCCCGCCTCCTCCTGGCACCAGGCTAAAACAATCCCAATAAAAGCTGCTTCTCAGCATGGGATCGGCCTTGTTTTCCAGTTGGAAGACACAAGGTGCCAGTGTTAAAATATGTGGCCAAATTAACTGTGGGGCATTGATGATAGTCAGGGAGGAAAAGTGTAACTTCTCTCCCCCTTCCCTCCCTCCTTCCCTCCCATTCCTCTCTGGGCTGACAGACACATCTGATCCTCTCGTAACAGGATCAGCTGGTGGCTGGTGACCCTGGCAACAGTATCCCAGAAGTTGCATGTTCTCTGCTCCTCCATCGTTCCCCTTGCCGCTGCCTCATTAGAGTGGATTTTACGCCCTAATCTGCACAATGAGGGTGAAGTCATAGCAGTTACGTGCACTGGCCTACGCTTCTACCTGTAATCCATGTGGAAAAGGGTTGCTCGCTCTCTCTTTTTCGCAGAGCTGCACACACACAATGGCTGACAAACCACAAACTCTAAGCTCTAATTCTTCTCCACACAAAGGCTCAGACTACAGACGGCTCAGCTGTCAAGCATCAGAGTTTTTTTGTTTGTTTCCTGGACCAAAGACTCATGACTGCCTGCAGCACGAGGAACGTCTATATCCAATTTATCACACCAAAGCAAAAAAATAATGGCGACCTGTTGTCGGAAGTTACCCAGTCCTGAAAGAACTTCAACAGATGTGTGCGATAATAATTGGCATAAAACCTAATGTTTCAACCCACACCAATGCGAGAAACCGACTGCTCCATTCGATTCTCTTCCGCAGCAGGATCAACACTGAAAAATTTCCTATTAATTTTTCTTTAGAAATAATTGAGAAGGGTTCATCAAAAGGAGGGAGCAAGCGATGGGTGTGGGGAGGGCAACGGGGTTAGCTTTTAACTTAGCATTTTTATTGACTCCGGGAAAACAAAATAAGGGATCCTACTAAGAGTGTGCACTCGGCAATAGCCATTCAGGCCTTTGGAGCTCCATTGTAGCACTTTGAAGGGTTTGAAAGGAAACCCCACTGGTGAAAATCCAGTGGAACATCTCCACAACAGAGCACAACTGTTCCCTTTGGCTTGAATGGGAGGGACATAAAAGGGGAGATGGACTTCTGAGGTACAGCCAGAAACAAAGGCAACAAAAGTGCTGATCATGAGGGAAAGACACAACTCGTTGCGGCAGAGGGGCATGGAGAAAAGGAACCTTGGACAATGGCACTCATGGCCAAGTGACACACTGAAGAACCGAAAAATCTACACAAGAAGTGCTTCTCTCCTCACTTCACAAAAAAACCCACAAGGAACTGCTGGATGGCCGAGGGGCCAGAGTGTCCCAGAGGGGAAGAGGACGAGTGAGAGAATCAACGGCAGACTGACAGCAAAATATAGCCAGAGAAGTGAATTCGGAGAGTCTGACAAGAGACGATGAAAAAAAAAAAAAAGAATGGGAGCTTGTTTTGTTTAGGGAAAGACAGGAATATACAGGAAGAAAGAGACCGAATAAGAGGGAGGAAGTCGCCCCTGTCTCTTTAGGCACTTTAAAAGGTGAAGCTCAATCTCTGATGCATTCCCACAGTGAGAGCTCTGCCACAGCACCACTATTCCTGATGCTCCGCTCTGTTCTTTTCCAGGACTTTTGAAGTGCCTCTTTGTGCATCAACACAATTAGCTTTTAACCCCCGGAGAAACATTCATCCCCACACACTCGCCCATTCAACATGTGGACGACACTTAAAGAGGCGATCGCCTTTATCTCTTCCTAATAAAAAGGCCCTTGTGACTACAGACATAAATAAATAAGTCCCATCTATAATTATTATGCCCTCCACTAACATTTCCCCAGTTTATTCCCGACACTTTGTTGGAACAGAAAAGATTCTTTTAACAGAACCAGCATGCGTTGTCCATTTTAATGGGTGGCAGGGCTTCATTTACAGTTAAATCGTGTCACCTCCAAGACTGAGAGCATCTGAACACAAGCCGGCAAGGAGGAGAGGGGGGAGTGATTTGTTTGACATGTTTTTATAAAACCTCTCCAAACGATGGCCGCCTCCCCTTCGCACTGGGTCATTTGCATGCTCCGAAGCACAGCCCCAGTCTGAAAGATTAATTCTGATATGCATACAGAAAGAACAAATTTTGAGATATGCATAACGTGGTTTGAACTGTTCTGCGCGTGCCTGTCCTTAGAACTTATGATATGCAAATAAAACCACGCACTATGTAAAACTTATTATAAAAGAACTTCCATTTTAAAGGGATAGTTCACCTAAAATAAAATGTATGACTTACTTTCTTCTGTAGAAATTGTATGGGTCAGTTTTATTTTGGACCCCACTGACTTTCATTGCATAGACAAAAACAGGACAAAAGTCATAAAAGTTTGTAATGACATAGTAAATGATTGAATTTTCTTTTTTGGGTGAACCATCCCTTTAAGATAGATGATAATGCTTTCAAACTAAGTTTAACTTTTAATCTGAGGAAAGAAGTGCATTTTAAAATCATAGTTACTAAAAAATGTATATGAAAAAAGAAAAATCCAAACTGAAAAGATTTAAGGGATATTTAGCTGACTATATCTTCATCTGGTCACCTAGAAAAGTAAAATACACTACAAGCTACATGATTTGAGGAACAAGATGCATGCAAACATTTAAAACCTGTGATTAGAGGTTTGTTCAAATTCTTAACCCTAACTACCATCCTAATAGTAAACCTTGCCGTAGCAAGCATCAGTAACTAGAACATTAATTGTACTGTTATTTATGCTTACAGCAAAAATCACAGAGGGGAAAAAAAATCAAAATAAGATCTACCATTTTACTCCTGTTGATGCTGACAGACAGCATCCCAGCTTGCACATTCCCAGGCAAAAGGTCCTGCCGATTAAGGCGAGCACTGCTCCATGCAATCAAGAGGAGTCCACTTTTAACCCACGACTCTGTCTTTCCCTTTCACTTTAGCTGATTAATGGATCAACGCTGTAATTGATTAGTGGCAAGGTGTGAATTTAACCAGAGTTCAGCAGCAATAATGGTCTCCCGACAATAGCAGCCGACGTAAAATGTAAAATGATAGCCTGCAGCCTGATGGCCATCAAAGGGGAGCAGCCCACATAAAGAGGCCGGCTATTCTCTGGAGCGCTGAATTTCTTTGGGCTCTTTTCTCTTGGTAATGCTGTCAGTTTAACTGACAGGAACCATTATGGACGGTGCTTGTCAGCTCACCTTCATAAAACAAGCTGTAAAACAGCAAATAACAGGCTTATATGGCTTCATTATCTGAGGCACTCTAAATCACAGTGGAGGCGCTGGGTTCTCGTGTGTGTGGGTGCGTGTACCATCCCTTCAGTTCAACCTTTATCTGAGAGGGCAGACAGGGCGTTTTCAGAGAGTAAAAAGAGGGAGAGAGAAGTTGAGTGGGCCAGTCTCTTCTCTAAGCGTTAATAAACCTCATCCTTTTCATCAGCCACAACAGCAAGAGAAGCCCCTCACCATGTTCACCAATCATTATCCAACACGTTATTAATTAGACCACATCCACTCTCCTATATTTCCAAACCAATGTGATCAGGGGCACCCAACGTTAAGATAAAATGTCCTCACAGTGGGACGCAACTGAAGTGGAGAGGAAAAGAACGAGGTCGAGGGACAAAGAGAGAGAGGAAGAAACAGTGTTAATAAAAGTACTGCTCCGGTGAAATTATTTAAGAGGTAATGTGACAGAACGGGGTGGTCGAGGCACAGATGGAGACTGCATCTGGGAATAGAAACCTTTTGCCACTGCAACACGCTTGACGAGCAATTGGTTTTATTTATTTCATGCAAATAGATCCGGGCCTTTCACTAACCTGACAGCGGGGGCTGTGATGTGTCGGCCTATTTGAGGCACTGAGCGTTTCTGACTGCTCACGGAGGTGCTGCGGGGAAGATTGTTGCGATTGGTGGAGGCAGGGCTTTCGCGATATCAGATTCTCACTACATGATTATCGGCTTAAATGGTATTATCGTGATGTCTATAAAAATTATGAAAAAAAAGCTATCAGTCAAATTCATCATTTGTGTTCTCTCTTTGTATGGCCAATGAATTACACTCAAAATAGGAATGTATGGAGGCGGAGTGAGAGACTAACAATAACTGCACAAAAATGTAAAAAATAACACTGTTGATCAGCACTTCATGTAGACTGAGGAGTCTAACACCACATTTTTCTTTTGTTTGTTTGTCTTTTACAGAATCCCCCCAAAAATTCACACATTGGTGAGATATCATGTTTTGTTGTATAGTGTTGCATTCGCATGTCATCTGCTCCGACATGATTCAATATATGCACACTGCAATCAGGGTTAATGTGCAATACCACCATCTACTACTGTAAGTTCGAGTGACAATGAGTTACTAGAGTATTTACCATATTTATTGTATGTGTAGTATTAACATGATATCAATATTCCATGTGAATAGCACAGTTAGTATACGGAGACAGATAAAACTTGTAAACACATCACACAATATTTTAACACTTCTGTTAAGAGTGTTTCTCAGCCGGAGGTTCCTGAAAATCTCTTGTGAAATTTAGCCAGCATAAACTAATAAAACATTTTTTATAAACACATGGGTCTGGTGTTTAGCAGTTTTTTTTTAGTAGTACAGCTTTGATTGATTTATTAATTGATTGAATCATTCCCTTTTTTGATTAATTCTTTCAACCCTAATAAAGAACATATTAAAACAAAGATTGCAAATGACTAGTATCAGAAATAAAACTATAAATGATTGAATGCAAATAAAATGAGAAAATAATTGAAGGGGGTGAGCTGAATACAAGTATTTCTACATTTCACTGACATACTGCCTTTGCCTAAGACAAACAAAATGCGGTAATTGCTTGGCAAACAGTGTGATTTGAGCGGTGTGGTTGGGATTGTTCTAGATGCAGCAGTGAGTGGAGGACAGAGAAAGAGAGAGGAAGAACAAGAGATCAGTGTGACTGTCTCTTTAAGCACAGGGAGGGAGAGAGAGTGTCACAGGTTGAGAGGGCTGACTGATTAGCGTTTGTTTTAAACAGTCGTGCTAAGATTGACGAGTTGCCGCCAGAAGCTCTGTGTCCCTGACACTCTCTCACACCCACACACTCAAATGAACTACAAAAGACATTAGATGTCATAAATGACTTCGATGACAAATTACTATAAAAAGGGACATTTTTATACTTGCTTCAGAAAATTGCTGAAGAACTTCATTATGACAGGTTTAATTTATCACCCGAGAACAAGACACTCTGAACATCATAAAGAGTTCAACTACCCAAATGTAATTACAAAGGTTTTGGTTTTTGGCTAAAATAAACTTCAATTTTGTTCTTTTGGCAAAAAATAAATAAATGAATAAATAAATAATTTTGTATAAATCACTCATTTTTGTCCATTTTATTGTTTACAAGGCAAAAATTGAGTGCAACAGCTTAAAAAAAGTAATAGCTCACCTCATCTTAGTAAGCCACATTTTTTGAAGTATCATTCATATATGCAGCACAAAAAGTTGCAAGACGAGTTACATTCCAACGTTTAATACTTAATTATGCTGCATTACGAATATGCAGGCGTGTGCATTCAAGCACGCAACCATGTACCCACACACTCTTGCATGCACCCACACAAGTTAGTGTGTAAACAAATCTAACCTATATGCCATGCCAAATGAAGCACACACACACAGACTGACACACACTCACTTAGCCCCAGAGAGGCGTTGCTTTGTCATACCTCTACTCTCGACAGGCCCTGCCGTCTCCATGCCATGCTCAACTCTTCTGGCTACACTCCAAAGCACCTCAAACACACGCCTCGCTCTGTCCCTCCGCCATATGGACAGATCTGAGCCCTTTGTAGTCATCTCTCTATGGAGGGCCTACCTGACTAAAGCCCAGCGGACTGCGACCTGCAGGGATGAGCACGCCGGCGCCAGAGATTGGCTCTCGTAACACTTGCCATCTGACTGCCGTATCAATCTGCACCCTTCACACAAACAAACACACTAGACTTATCATGACTTCTGCAGAATATTTTATCGGTTTCTTTCATCTTGTTGTTTCTTGTATCTTTTTCAAGAGTTCAAATGTAATACATTTTAAAACAAATAATATACATGTTAAACAAAGGAGCCATGAAAACCCTGACCGGTGACAAAAAAACCCTTTAAATAAATAAATATTTTCTTTCAGCAGTGGAATGCAAAAGAATATATTCTGAAGAACGCTCTTTTTTTATAGAACGAAATCATACAGAGACCCCAGTCTGTTAAGCAGTGCAAATGTAGCTCCTGCAACTCATGAACAATATTCCAATATTCCATTGAACTTGCCGCGTTATCTTGCTGGAAGCAGCCATCAGAAGATGGGTACACTGTGGTTATAAAGAAATAGACATGGTCAGCAACAAAATAATAGGCTGTGGCATTTAAATGATGCTCGTTTGGTACTAAGGGGCCCAAAGAGTGCCAAGAAAACATCCCCCACACCATTACAACCAGCACCAGATTGAACCGTTGACAAGGCAGGATGGATCCATGCTTTCATGTTGTTTACGCCAAACTCTGAACCTACCATCTGAATGTTGCAGCAGAAATTAAAACTCAGACCAAGCAAGGTTTTTCCAATCATCTACGGTCCAATTTTTGTGAACATGTGTGAACTGTAGCCTCAGTTCCCTGTTCTTAGCTGACAGGAGTGGCACCAGGTGTGTTCTTCTGCTGCTGTAGCCCATCTGCTTCAAAGTTCGATGTGTTGTGCATTCAGAGATGTTCTTCTGTCTGATTATTGTGATTATTTGAATGACTGTTGCCTTTCTATCAGTTCGAACCATTCTGGCCATTCTCCTCTGAACTTTGGCATTAACAAGGCATTTTCAACCACAGAACTGCCACTCAATGAATATTTTCTCTTTTTCGGACAATTCTCTGTAAACCATAGAGATGGTTGTGCATGAAAATCCCAGTAGATCAGCAGTTTCTGAAATACTTAGACCAGCTCGTCTGGCACAAACAACCATGCCACATTCACAGGAACACTATTAATCTAAATCTGATTATTTGTGTATCTGATTGGAATCTAAAATTATTGTCCACATTAGTATCACAACTGTTCAGATCCGATTTGTGTATACCATGCTGCTTTTTTCACTTCTGGAATATCTGCATTAATTTTTATGGCAATGATGTTGCGTTGGTAGGTATACATGCCAGAAACAACTGCAACATGGAGATGTTGTCTTATTTAACATGACAATGTGTAGCCGCTGTGCTGGACTATGAGGCAGCGACAGAAAACTAAGGAGGCTGGCATCAAGGCTTTTCCACGCTGTCATTTCTGCCGGTGTCTCTGTTATAATGTCATTTTCTACTCATTGGGCACTTTGCAACAACACAACCTTGTTTCTGCAGTGAGTTTCAGCATGTTTCCTATAACGTTGCCTGGCGTTTATGTTTTTTTGTGATGTGCGAAAGCCATGCGGAATCCGATTAGAGCAGTCAGACTGAAACAGATTTCCAGAAATGCAATTTGAATAGGATTTCAAACCACATATGAATGTAGCTCGAAACAGATTTGTAAATCGCATTTCATGTGTTTTTTTGCCGTTCACACTTGCTGAATCTGATCAGATTTCAATCGCATATGCACAAAAATTGGATTTGGACTGACAGTCTGAACAAGGTTTTAAATCACCTTTCTTCCCCATTCTGATGCACAGTTTGAACTTCAGCAGATGGTCTTAACCATGTCTACATATCTAATTGCATTGAGTGGCTGCCAAGTGATTGGATGATTAGATATTTGCATTAATGAGCAGTTGAACAGGTGTACCTAAAAAAGTGGCCGGTGAGTGTTTATGCATATACAAACTTGCCTTAATGGTAGCAAGACATGTGATAATCAATGCTGTTTGGTCACTGACGTTAAACCTTGATGTGACAAGTTTAGAACTTCAATATGCGCAAAAGGGATTTGAGAGCCATGATTTTTTATCAAAAAGTGACGTAAAATTTAGTCTAATCCTCACACAAACTTACCGTACAGCTTAATATTTTAAATACAGCGCACAAGTTGTATGGAATACTTTAATGGTGCTGTCTTGTCCTTTTTGACCACCCCTGGACGCTGTGTGAGTTCACTAAAAGGACAAGAGCAGCATGAAGATTTTTCGGCATTTTCTGTCTTTTTCCAAAACAGAAAGACATACAGGTTGGGAACAACATGAAGTTAGGTATATGATGACAGCATTTTTATTTTTGAGTGACTATTCCTTTGAGTGTGACATTAAGACATCAGGAGGATGCTTAAGTAACGACTGTGGGGCACAGCCCATAGCAGTGTGCGTGTGTGTGTGTGTGCAGGGGAAAGATGGATGGCCTAGCTACACCACAGGTGGCTGGGGCCCAGCGCAGGGAGGATACGGGTCAGAGAGACTCAGTCTCCAGCTTTGTGGATGAAGGCAGCCCATGTGGCTCTTTGAACAGAACAACTGAACACAGAACAAATAGCAAGAACGCATAGACACAGACAGACACAGGTAAGATCTTCCCATACCACCCAGCCAGGAGCTGATCTGTAATGATGAACATTGGTTTTTTTGTACTCACCAGACCAAACAAATGGTACTGGACTGAGTTTGAATTCAGTTAATTTCTGCTCCAAGCTGCTTGCTAATGTTAGAAAGCAGATCTGGAAATATGGATTTTTATTGCACATTATATCATAATATTGTTATTTATTCTGCTCTGTATTCACCACCAGTAATTAATGGCTGATATTATTTAATTTTTAACTCACTAAATGATTGGAGAAGTCCGGCATATGAAGACTGCATTGTGCATCACGCTAAGAAAAATTCATAATCGTTGTTAATAAATGGAAAACTAATTTGGATATATGCAAATTTGAATTTTTAAATTAACTGCTATAATTACTTTATCCACAGAAATCACAATCATTTTTTATCAAAAAACTAAAGTGTCAATATTGATTTCAATATTGGCCTATTTAAAAAGTACTGGATCTTAAATAGGGTATTAGCCATCACTAGCATAGGACTGTTTACTAGAAGATAGACTGTTTGCAGTTCTATCCAGTCCCAAATCCTTCCTTTAAAGCTGCCGAACACAAGCCTGATTAGTTTACCTCGCCCTCAAGTGTTAGGACCTGGTACTGCATGTTTCTGTTGCATCACCTGTGTGTGCTTTTGAAAAACCTGGGAAATCATGACTGATTTTGATAAAGCTGATCTCCCAAGAGTGGCTGACAAATTAAAAAACAAACACACAATTATATATGCATTTATGGATAGGAACAGTTCAAATGTTTTGAATCACATTTCCTATGGTTCAAATTGCACAAATCACAAATTGCCCTGCTAAACTCATGCATGCTTAGGTTGGTGGTTAAACACTGAACAAATGAGAGGTGCCTCTTTCATAGGTGTCCCCCTCTCCTCTAAAACACCCTGAACCCAGAAAAGACACAGAAACGGGCACTGCCATTACTTAACAAAGAGACTGTGACACTCGTGCTGACCCTGGGTCAGCGAAATCTGTCATGAACCGTGTGCATTTACAGCACTATTAGACATTTAAGCAGGATTCAACCTCTCTCAGGCATGAATGTTTCCACCAGACCTGCACTAATAGCATCTAAACAGCTAATATCAACAGGACGGCCATTCAAATGCCACACGCATGACTGACGTTTAGCTAGAGCTCTGTATCAAGCAAGATACCAAAGCAAAGAAAGTGTTACCAGTAACAGGCATCATAAAATCAATGGATAAAATGGTGGAATAACATCTGAGATTAATTTATTGTTCATAATAAAATGCTGTTCCTAGAGCGTTAATAGAAAAATCTATTTTAGTACACAAGTAATAATCTGTTTTTGAGGCTGTTGTGGTCTGTGGGTGTGTGTGTGTGACCCAGAAGCCTATGTGACTGAACAACCCCCCCAACCGCACCCTCCCTTCAGCCCAGTCCAGATCCTTTAATTAATACTGGCTTAGACCCGATTGCTTCTGACACTACAGGGAGTTTCCTGAAGCCCAGCCTACTTCTGCTCCACAACACAGTGACCAAATCCACTGAGGCCGCCCACCTCCACTCAGACACAAGACCTTGTAAAGACAGTAATTAAAATGAACCACATTCTAGCTAAGAATTCACTCAAATAATAGTCTTTGGTCCTTACGGTCAAAATAACTCTTAACGATGCTCTGTGAACAAGTATTACTGAACAATCAAACAACAAACCACATCAGATTACTGGGCCTAAATTGTGGTCTATGGTGATAATGCAAAACCTAAACCTAAACATTTATACTCAGGTTAACCACTAGCATGTGGGGGAGCAAATCCAGATAACCAATGCTGCCACATTTTCGCCCAGCACAGCGCTGGAGGATAAGTGGTGTACATATCTACGTACATTCCAGTACCAACAAATTTTGCGCCCATCGTGGGATCATGAATCCAGCATCGCCCTGTGTGGAATCGCTCCAATTCAGAGCTGATACGATCCACACATACTTGCGGTCTGAATGGTATGCTAAACATTACATCAGACAGCTCCGGAAACATTTATAATGAATATTGTTACTTTTCAAAACTGAGGGCTTATTTAAATGCATTTACGACATGAAATTACAGCTCAAAATGCTAAAAAGACATGCTGCTGTGAGTTTCTTGAAAGTAAATACCGGGTTTTGTTTAATTAGCGTGACAGTGGAAACATGACTGAAGGCTACGGCTATAATCCAGCATTCCAAACCACTGAATACAGTATTAACATACAGATTCTAATGGAATCTGGAATACAAATGCTGAGTGGAGGGCAGCAGGGAATAAAAACAGCGAACATGGAAAGGCAGAGTGGAGGTGGGAGGGTGGAAAGGGCAGCATGTTTGTTTTCTTGCCTCTGGCTAATGAATTTACTAAACTGCCAGGTGGATGCAAATGGCAGAGCAGGCGCCGCGACTCTGCAGACGGCAAACTTCACAGCATCTCTAGAAACGCCGCAGTAAATCCAGAAGGCCTACATCAGTGTGTAAGCAGAGGGGGCAGGGGGCATAAACAACCCTTCATCCTAAGGAGAAAGGCATACAGTCAAACAACTCTTTTAAAAAGATGGTCAACAGATTAGCGCTAACACCAAACAGCTAAGTAGAGTGCAACAAATTGAGTTTGTGTCACTAAATGACGGTCCATATTGTCATTCAAAGATAAGATAACTGTATTCATACAGAAAGACCCAACCTAAATATTACAATATGCATGTAGTGATAGTTAGCCTATAATACTTCATATAGCTTTTCTACAGTAAGCTACAATCAAGCTAGCCTATAAACATACTGTAGTTAGTGACACTACTAACAAAAAGTGGCTAACTCAATTAGCATTGATGTGGACGTTCAACATATTGGTTGCAATTGAAGTCCATTGTGTGGAGAAAAATCCTGAAATGTTTTCCTCAAAAAACTTAATTTCTTTTCCACTGAAGAAAGAAAGACATGGACATCTTGGATGGCATTGGGGTGATTAAATTATCAGGACATTTTCATTTTGAGGTGAACTAATCCTTTAATAGTGAGAAATGGACCTTAAACTAAAGTGTGACCAATAAAACATTTAAAAATGTGAATCAAAAACAAGACGGGGGCTAGAGAGAGTCAGGTAGAAAGAGACATTCATTCACAAAAACTAATTTGCAGTAATGGAGCAAGCCGTATATGTTATGATTATCAGGGCCTGTATGTAGAAAAGCTGATTAAGACATGAAAGCTGCATTTACGCTCAACTCAAATTCTTCGCAGTTACTCTTTCCTCTGTGTATATCTAGGCAGCTTTCTCTACTGCAAAGAGGATTATAACATTATTCCCTCCGAAGCTGATATAACGAACAAACATTAGATAAGAAAAAGACATATATTGCTCTCTGTTGCTTTGTTTTTTTAAATGTTATATCATGGTTTGTGCAACGCAGTACTGCAATACTGGGGTTGCCCTCACATCGTACTCCAGGATTCCCTCATCGTTGGGTGTCATTCTAAACAGCTTATTGTGAAAAACTTATTTGTCTTTGATAGTTGCTTGACTGTGGCTTACTTTAAATAAGCTTGATGTCTAATTTTAGGCGGAGTTGTACCATTTTTTCATGCTACACAACTACTTTTTGGGAAAAATTGTTAGTGGACTTCAAAAACTGAACAGTTGCAGGAAAAAATTAATATCAATTAGTATTTTTTATTAGCTATTTTAGTTTAATTAGTTTAGTTAGCCTTCATCCCTGGCAGTCAGTTAATTCGCTGATAAGCTCAGCAAAATTAATTCTCACATCTCACTGAATAAAGTCTGGATAATCAGTATGATAGAGGGTGGGAGGGAGGGTTGTGGAAAGGGAGGAATGGAAGCTGTTGTGCTTGGCCGCGGGCCGCATCCAACCACCACCCTTCCTTCCCCACTCCACCTGGACAACATTTACACCACCTGATACACATCAACACGGAAAATACACGTCACACATTTAGAGCAGGTACACGAGCTGAGAAAGCACAGCATCTTGGGATGTGAACAGACTTTATAAATTAGCATTGGCTGGGGTGATTTTGCAAAGCCTGTAGTGTCTTTTACTTAAACAGGAGTCCAACTTTTTCACCTCCAGCTGACATAACCGCCGACAGCACGGCTCATGACTCAGAGGAAATTATTTGAAAAGGTTCCATGTGATATTTCAGAAGCTTTCCTGTTCAGGCGGTACATTGGTGTGCTAATGATGGAAACTTCAGCAGACTGACACCCAGGTCAGGCAGGATGGCACCGAACACACGCCACGCTATTTTGCTTGGATAATGCTGGCATTTTCAAAACATTTTGCGTAAGCGTGGCGTCAATTGATAACATTTATCTTCTTGTTTGTGCTTTGACAGGACTCCAAAAATAGACATGACTGCATCACCCTGCAAATTACATACAAAAATCTGTATTCACCGCTCAAGTCAGAGTCCGATTATAACTGAGCCCTTACCACTGCAGTGACTCTAATGAAGTCCGTCTGCGCCTCCTTAACCTGAGTTAAAGGAGGAGTAGCAAACTGGTTTCAATTTAGACTTGTAAGGGACAGAAGCTTTCTAAAATCCCAGGCCTCATGACTTCCTTCCGTGGATGTAGAGGAATGCTGTCTGGCTTTATGCACTGCTGTAGGACTACAATAAAGCTAAAGGAAAGGAAGGGAGGCAAGTCAAGGGCATGTTTTACCCTTTCTATGCTACACTTTACCTTCATCTATGAGAACTACATAAGCCTAGGAAAATCTAACCAGGCAGACAATAAGTGGAGTTGAACCAAAATAAATAAATGTAATAATGTTTTTTTTTTTTTATTATGTAATTTCCCCCTGCAGACAAACATCTAATCTCTTATGATAAACAGAGGGCAAGCTAATTAAAGTATAATATTTTAATAATAATAATCATCATCATCATCATCATCATCATCTTAATAATAAGTGGGTTAATAATGGTAAAAAGTCCCCCAATTTTTTTTTTTCAGTTTTAAAGTTCAACCCACCTACAATCCACCAAAAAACAATACTAATAGAATAAAATAATAATTAAAAATAATTAACAGCAGATGCATGCATTAGTAAAATTAACAAACCAAAAAGTGACCTTCCAATAAAAAAATGAAAACGTAAAAAAGCAAGATTGCCTGTATCAAACACGCATTGGTTAAAGCAGTCGAACAAGAAGTCCCTTTTCTGACCACGGCTGTATCCTGTATTTTCCAATTATCACCTTTTAAAGGCCAGCTGGGTGCATTCCAAACCATCAGGGGGCAATTCCATTTGCATTGCTCTGAGACAAAGTCATGCTCAAGTACGCTCGTAGTAAAGTTCATTACGAGTGGAGAGACACCATCATTGCTTTCATTATTTTGGGAACAGGTTTCCTCATTTTCTGATCCGGGCCCACGTTATTGATCCAATCTTTCGCGCTCTCTCAGCTATGACACCAATCAGAATCTGCACAAAATCTGAGTGCTCAACACGAGCCACAGGGAAATACACTTCATTACAGAGGAGAAAATTGTCAGTAAGGATAAAATGGGCAGTTTGTTTATCTCCATGTTAGTTTTCCTCTGCTCTTTACTCTTTATCATCTCCATAAGAGCTTGTCTGGTCTAGATCAGTGGTTGTATTCTGTACTTTCAAAGGGTTTTTCTACTATTTTGATTCTAGTTATCCAGTGGAACTCCTAACTATGAAAGTTTTTTACTCTGGGTCATTGATGCGCTTCATTCTTTTTCTATAATACAGCATCATTTATAAAAAATAAAAAAAAAACGTTTAGATGGACCCCAGTTCATCTGGCATACAATTATAATGCTATGCTACATTTGACCCAACTGGCATTATGGGTATTTTTAGAGCATATAATGCTGTGCCTGCGCATATGGCACCAAAGGCGCTAGGATAGAGCGTAGCAAAGAAGGTAAAGTCAACAGGGACACAAAAACAGCTTTATGACGGCTCTTAGTCGACATAATGGCAGATCAAACATGGTGTAACAAGAAAAAGAAGCGAACAATGGGCACCCGTTTTTACTGGTGGAGATATATCTAAATCAGGAAGCTACTGTGTGAATGGAGGTGGGAAAATGGGGGGGACGGAGTACAAAGGCCCGCTTAGAGCTTTCGCAGTGTCATGGCCCCTGATCTGTCCAGAATGAGCAAAGGGGACGAGGTGTGAAGGAGGAGAGAGACGAGGGCCTCTGGGACACGCACCCACCTCCACACCAGCAGCCCCTTAATGTGCTGTGTCTAATGCGCCTATTTAGGTTTTGGGGAGCAACAGTGCACAGACTCAGGTTTTTGGGCGGCCTTGGGGCGAGGAGCATGGCTATCACCTATACAAACAGCTGGGGCCCAGAAGGGTAAACAAAGGCCTGTAGGAAGTAGCGCATGGCTGCGGCCGGGCCTAAAAGGCATGGCGATGTGTCTGAGAGATGGTTACTGTGGTCTGACTACAAGCAAGAGGTCTAGAGGTTTTGCTTGCTGTTATTATTAGATAATTATATTTTGCGGTAGCTCACGGGTCATTTCATTCTCCCGCTTCCTGCACATATATCAGTATCTTCCCTCCTGCCTCTGCACTCAGCAATTTTAAAACTTGTCCTGCGCTGCACTCTGTTGCGTTGGGTCCCGCAGATCCTGCAATTGAACCGCAGACCTACCAGCAGTGTGGGACAATATCCAAGCCCAATTCCGTCAGGATCACTATCGTCAAATATGATTGACATTTAGCATACAGTTTGGATTGGCAGTATGGTTCTGTTCTGGGCAAGAACTCCCTACGCATCCATGCAGTCTAGCATGGATAAGATCAGAGAGAGCAGCAATAACCCCCCTTAGGGGAACATAACCAACATAAATGTATTGCAGATATCATTGATGTTTAATATTTTAATATACAATATAATTTGTGAAATTAGTCTGGTTCAAAGGGGACTCAGAAGGCCAAATCCTGACTGGACGAGAGGAGGAGCTGGGGATGGAGGAAGGTAATTATCTCCTGTTCAACACAATAGCTGCTGATAATACTGAAGGACCTTATATATGAATGCTGTGATAGAGTCGTATTCCTATAGGTGGACATGGATCCGCTGATGTGAGCTTGACTGACGTGACCTGTCAAGAACTAACACTATGCTTGATAAGGATGACCAGAAATCTAACAGAATCAAAAAGTGACCCCGCAACTGGTTTTTCCAATAATTGTGAACACACAAACAGTCTGTTCCAAACACAAGAAAGACCCCCAAATGTTATTTTGTTCCATTTAATATTTAGTGTCCAGTTGCCTTAATTTGCAATTTTGTGATGGGCTCATTGTCAAACGGACAGATCAAAGCCGTGCCAACTGGACTAAGGGGGGTTTGTGGGGACTAGCCAGCACAGGAATTAAAGGGAAAAAGCCTCAAAAGGCTGTTCCTCTAAAGGCTTTGGTGCCATTCCCAGGTCGTCAGTTTCAAATGACCTGGTCTGTAATTCACACGTCTTCATAATCATGGCCCTTCGTGTGGACTGAATACAAATCCATGCGGATCAGACAAATAAAAGGACTTTGCTTTTATAAAAGGCCGGCCGTGCCACCACCAATTTCAGCCTATCTGTTTGTTGGGCCGCTCGGGAAGGTTAAACCGTTTAGAGGACCTTTTCAGCTAAACAAACCATTCCCCCTCAACCCTTTTAGACATGAGCACCGACAAAAAATGCCATGGGCAAATTCACGAGGCTGCTTTTCTTTGTTTGGAAGTAACCAGAAACAAAGAGTTTGTGTCATAAGTTCTTAGCTACAGAAAAACCAAACAATGCCAGTCACAAATGTTTTTTTTCCTCTGGTAAAAAGAAAAAAAGCCAAAAATTAACCGAGACACCCTCACCTGTTAGATCATTTTGCAGCTGGGGCAGATTCTGATGAAGAATGCTCTTCTGGGGACATTTACAAAGGTGTTAAAATAATTCACTTTGTGCTCTCGCGGAAGCAGAATCAGAGAATAATTAGCCTAGTTGTTTGTTGGCACATCAGCTATTAAGTGATAATTAGTTCAGAAGTGAATCGTTTGAAAAAGGCTGTTTGATCTATGTACTAGTTCCCAAATGAACCTCTATGTTTTGTGTAACAATTAAACCTCTACTTGGACACGCATCTCTCAAATCACCAACAGAGTTAAATATTTTTGACCCAAAGCCCACCGTTCAAGAGGTGAAAAAAAGAAAGGATTTTAAACAATATGTACTACAAAAAACATTACATATTGGATTTTTTTAGAACATATGTAGGATCCTTTCCCAACTTCTTGAAAAAATGGGGTATGCAACATGGATCACATAACGGTTGTCACAAATCAAATACATGTGTTGATTGACGGGTGGCATCCACAACCACCCCCTACAGGTTTATGACAGATATCTTTGTCTCCACAATACACTTTCTATTGGATTTTTCAGAAAACCTACATAAATTCCTCTCAACTCATGTTATGTGATTGCAGAGTGAAAAAAATAGTGCAACAATATTTTGGTACAGAGTTTGCCAAATTTAGCCTCGGACTACCATTAAAAAATAGGTTGTTGTCATATTTAGCGTTCAACCTTTGCAAAATTGAAAAAAGGCCAATCGTCAAGGACTTCCTGTATCACACCCTTGTGTCCCAGAAACAGGTTAGCGTAATGAACAGCATTTAATCAAAAACAAGCAAATCAAATACTTAACATGCATTTAGTACAGTGTACTGCGAGTACTACTACTAAACTATTAGAGCACATCACGGTTACATTCCCATTGACAACCCGGTTGTCCTTTAACATCCCTTCTTAAACACCTTAAATGCATGAGGCTTCCCTGCTATTTAAAGAAACATATGACATGATAACAGTTCAGAAAAAGTGCAGCCAAGAGTTGTTGTCCTCTTCCCAACCCAAGCTGCCGAGCGGTCAGGGAAAAGATTAAACAGACAACAAGTAAAATAAAGCTTATACGTCATGGTCACACCTCATCCCAGGGGTCAGCCTCGGGCCAGACCGTGTTGCAGTGCTACACGCGATACTGTATTGCAGCTTTCTCAGCACCTTAACAACATGATGATCCCGTGATTAAGACTGACATGAGCTAAGCCCTGCCTGACACAGTCATCGCACCGTTACCATGACACCTCGGTGCTGACACCAGCTGCGTGCAATGGGAAAAGGGTCTCCAGTCGCTTTAGAGACGCAAACATAGTCGCATCAAAACGGGCTGCAGTCTATGGAGACTGTGGTTAAACCAGACTGGCATGCAAGAGTAATCAAATCAACAGTATTTGCGGCATAATGTTCATTGCAACAAAAAAATATTATTTTCACTTGCCCCTTGTATTATTATTATTATTATTTTTTTTTTATAAAAGCAAAAATCTAGGCTTCAGTAAGGCACTTACAATAGATCCAAATGATGTTTAACATTTGTAAATGTTAAAATCACTATTTCAATAGTATGGCCACCAAACAAGCTTTTTTTAAACGTTGCCACTATGACAGCACAACTGCAATTAACAATAAAATAACTGTAAAATGACTTAAACAGCTAAAATAACACACAAGATTTAATAGAAGAGTTGACATACAGGACAGGTTTTTAGAAAATGATAAGCTTTAAAAAAAATTGGCCCCACTATCTTCAATTGCAAGTGCTGCAATGAAACTTGATTTTTTCTAAGTTGCAATTATTTTTTTATGTTAATCAACATTATGCTACAAATGATGTTGAATGAATGACTGAGGCATTTGTATAGCGCTTTACTATGTACTAGTGTACACCCAAAGCACTTTACAATCATATTGTATCAATCATGTTGATTGAGCTCAACTTGTATTGAACCCTGAGTTTGAGCTACCCCCTGGTTTTAACCGCATCTGAAGGGCAAGTCGTCCACCCCCAGTTTACAGCCGAGGCTGACCTCCTGTATTCCTGTAAATAAGTGACGTGGCTTTAACGGTGCCCAGATCCAGCCATGGGAAAAGGTTTCTAGCCTCATCAGTCCTTCTCATAACAAAAGGACCACATTTCACTGCACCTCCACGAACAAAGGAATCTGGCCGGTTCCCAATACGGAACTAAATTACGGAGAATGGGACACTACCTTCACAAGTGACCCTTAAACTTAGGGTAAACCTTGTGGCGTCACAACAAAGCTACACTGCACCTTTTCACTGCAGAAAAATGCAGACAGCTTTTGACAGTTGTTACCAGTTTCAAGGTAAAAAAAGTGCCATCATAAAGCAGGGTCTAGGAAACAGGATAAGCACTCCAGCCAAGACTATAAAACTCTCGCTGGGAACTTGAAAGCCACGCAGGCAAAGTTGAGGGCTGCCATCTGGAAACAATAAACAAACAAAAACTAACCAAACAAATATTGCGTGTACTCAGGAGGCACTAACTGTAACCGAACCAAAGGCAGCTGAGCCTGGAAACTAGCATCTTAAGGGGGTCAGTGATGCGTACAGACGCGTCCTATGAGGACAGATTTTTCTCTTGAGTGTGATGAGGGGGGGTGGATGAGGATGGTCTTTGGCTCGGTCGAGATCCTGTTTGTGGCAGGATCTTGGCCTTGTTCTAATGAGCTGCAGCACTAGCAGGGCAGTGTCGGCCATCACGCTCCCCATTAAGAGGCGCAAGTAAACGGTCTCGCTTGCCTGCATGCTCCCACCTCCAAAGGCCGTACCGGTTCACCCCCCTGGGAAAAGGACAGGATACATGGAACAAGAATTTCAGGAGCAGGCGTTCTACCTAGAGAGCTTTCGGAAGGGCAGAAGGGGACAGAGTGGAGTAAGCAGTAGTTATGATATTGATAAAAAAAAACTGTCAGAGTACAAGGATCTTTTGGTGCTTTAGGGATGAGTTATGATGCTTGGGTTGTCGTCCAACATCCTATTAGCCAATTAGTTACTATAGGGCCACATTCACACAGAAATATAATATGGTTGTATTTGGGTCCTTAATGCGGTTAAGTTCACACACAGTTATTACGGGAGTGATAACTGCAATCTATAACCAAATGGAACTGGACTGGACAACTAGTTGTCTGTCACAACATACAGTGTGAGAGAGCTGCTCTGCGCGGCACAAACACGTGTCAACCGCGTGTTGCGGGTTTTCATGTGTGACGGAGATATGAGGTGTGTGTCATCTGAAGGTTTTAGATCCAGTCACTGTTCTCCAACTTCTCCAGCTTCCATTAGTTTTGTGTTTAAAGCGCAACTCAAATGCTCTGCTTTCCACCCAGATATAAAAGCTGCTGTTGGTTAAAGCTTTGACGGATAAACTCACGGCCCATCATATTACAACTGATTTTTAAGTTTTATGGATGCCTTCTTCAATTAATTTGGTTACTGTCGCTATGGTTACTGTTAAGAGAATACTCCCATTACATACTCACAGACAGTTTTTAATGCGCTACTGTAAGTTGCTGTGTGAACGGGACATTTTGAGACTCGCACCCGTAAGTAAATGTGGTTGTCAATCCCAAAAGCTGACAGTGTGAACGGAGTTTAGGTCGAATAAATCTTTTACGCTGGTGAACCTAACTAATTGGCTAGGTCAGTTGTTACTAGGGTTGTCAAGAGTACCTGTACTTCGGTACCAAGTCGATACTGAAATTTTAAAAAACATAACGATACCCGGCTTTCTGAAGTACTGGTAGTACTGAGGACTAGGTCAATCCTGTACCTGCTGATAGGCGACTATTTTCAAATGCTCTGTCTGTATTTGTGTGAGGGTTCTGTGAAGAGCATCACAAGTTTTTATTTACAAGGCATTTGCATTGAGCATTGTAGCCAATCACAGACATGTTTGTTAAGTGTGTAAAGAACGCAATAGCCTGCAGCATGAGCTCTGCATGCTCGTAAATCAAAGTATAAAGTGTATAAAGAGATTAATTGTACAGAATAGAGATTCTTTGAGGTTTCACTTAGCTTGCGCTGCAGCTGAACTGAAGTGATATCAACTTCATTGATTATAAAGAGAGTGCTCTTTGCTCGCTTTCTGTATATCACCCATTTATAATTTGAATAAAAGGACACTGCAAAGTTTCATTAGTGACAATGCAAGTCTTGCAATGTAAGTGCAATAGACCTGCGCTTGTTCTGTTACCTGTAATGTGTTTCTGTTTTTCATTTTATTTCTAACTTTTCATTTGACCTTTTTAATGCAGTGTTTACTTTGGATACATACTAATGTTTTAATGTGTTATTTACTCATAATTATTAAGAGCATTAATTAATGTAATTTATTTAATAGATTTATTTCCAAAAATTAGTACCAAGAACAGTGAAATTTTACTGGTATTGGTACTGCTGAAATTTTACCACGACAAGCCTAGTTGTTACATGAGTAGTTGACCAGTGTTCCATCCCCAGTATACATCGATGTATTATGGATATCCCTACTTTTTAGTTTTTTTTTTTTTTGCATGCTGTAAAACCCTCTTGGAAAAGTTGAATCTATAACTTTAACCATTGTAAAAAACATGCATCTTGTCATATTCGGCCAATGCATTAGGGGTGAATTCAGGTTAATTGGGACACTTTTAGCCACTGAGATAACTGGGGATTCAATTATGGGTGAATTCAGGTTTATTGAGACACTTTTTGCCACTGAGATAACTGGGAATTCAATTCACCCCTACATCTCGTACTTTTATTATTAATTTTTTGCGGTTTAATTTAAAAACAGTCCAACTTTAAAAAGAGACACTTTCTATTCCATGTCTTACATATGTGCCCCATAAAATGAACCCGATGAAGGTCAGGAGAACCTGAACAGCCTAATTATACAGGGCTTCTCTCCAACTGGTGAACTAGCTGTTTAGGCAACCTGCTGACTAGTCAATTTAAACATTTTTTTTTAACATTTTTCACATTCCTAGCTGGTGCAAATCCTCTGTGCTGAATACAAGAATCTAAAGTACATAGTTGCTGACACTGGGACGAACTACTTTCTAGCCTAAAGCTAAAAGACACAAAAAGTAGGAAATGGGAAGTAAGGGCGTAATCATTGCGGGGGTGATATCCATAATTAGTAGGTTTTTTCAGGTTTGTCATGCTCCTAACACATGTCTGCCAAAAGCAGAGAAAACTGATTAACTCTCTACAGATGTGTGAATACCTAAAATTTAAAAAAAAAAATCAAATTGGTAAGACAGTATTGCATTCATAGCACAAAAAAGTACTAAGCCTAATCTGTAAATTGAAACTGGCAGGAGTACTTTAATTAAAGTGCTTAAATAAGCTTTTAGTATTTTGTTCCTGAAAAAAAAAAAAAAATATCAGAAACACAATCATATCGTATTAGAAAAATAATGTGTTTTCCATATGAACATCTTTGTTTTTTTTACCTATTTGACACTATTTGACTTAAAGAAAAGACAGACAATTTGGAAAAATTTATTACTAACGTGTCCATATAAGCAACACTGTGCATGTTTTATATTAACATTTTGGCAGAATAGCATTTCTGTGAATCTGACAACAGCTGTGTTACTTTCGTATGATAAAACAGTGTTAAACAGAGACAATTCCCTGAGGAAAAACAGAAATTCACAGGCAGGAGCTTTGTTCTTCACAAAACACAAATCCAAAGCATTAAAAGCCTGTTATGAAAAGAGAAGTCCAATAACCTAAATTTTACATTTAACAGTTACTATAAAATTAACATTTAATCACTTATTCAAATCCATAAACATACTTCCTAGCAACAGAAGCCAAATGTTCAATTTGGGATTGCAATAGTTCATCCAACACAGTGGGAAAAGAGCCTTAAACCAATATGAAAATTACAAAAGCATTTATAGAAACTACAACTGGTGTTTTAAAAGTCCAAAGCACTTTGAAACGCTGTGAGAGTATACAGCTTGCCCGGGTTGTAAATAAGCTACAGACACTATTCTAATATCCAAGCCATATAAGACCGGTCAAGCAGGCGATATTCAGGATCCCGAGCGCCACCTATCTTTCAAACACTGTCGAATGCAGAGCTCGAACCTCCTGCTGCGTAGCCTAAACCACGACGTGCTCATTTCCAAAGCTAATGAGAAACGGTGGAACGTTGGCTGGCTTGGTGGAGCCTCACAGACACAGAGAGAAGGAGCCCGGCCCAACCTCAGGGCTCCTATCTCCCCATTTCCATGTGCTGCACCATGGGAAATCTGCTCCTATTATTATTTCTCCTCTTATTGCTTATGTTCTTTTAATATTTTATTCAGTCATTAAAAAAGGGATGGATATGATTTCATTGCACGCTTCATCGCCGGAGACTAATTTCACTGTAAGTGCTGTTTGCTCTGGCCTTTAAATTAGAACTTAAGATCCGTGTTTCTACATAAAATTAGCTGCCTCTAGTGATTTAGGTGGAGAGATAGTAGATTTAGGTTAGGTCAGCCATGCACTTATTCAAATATATAATATATTTAGAGAAAAAAAAAACAGTAGTTCTATGGTTGTACTTTATACCAGAACAATATATTTGTAGGACAAGACTAGAGCTTATTATACCCTCAAAATAATAAATCAACAATATTAAATTAGAGCCATAAAACAAAAACACTGATTTCACACCAATTTATATTTTTTCTCTCGATAAGTATAACTTATATTACTTACACATTTTATGCATTATAGATATTGCAATAAAATTAAATATGTAAAATGTAATTGTATAATGCATTATACAAATGCTTATTACTAATATCAATTGTATACTTAATTTTATTTTATAAATGTATTCATTTTATTAAATATCATTATAAAAAAAGTAATGCTAATTTCCTAATACCATTAATTTTATTAATTATAATGTTAATGCTATTTCCTAATATTAACCTAATTTGTTGTTAATATTATTACTATAAATGCTAATATTGTTTTATTGCTATAAAATTTCTAATAATAAATGATATAATAATAATTTATTTTTAAATCAACAATAAATACAGTATATACTGAGAAACAAAAACAAGTAAAGAATAATTATTTTCAATAAAATAAGGACTTTTCATTGACTTGCAGGGGCTGCACTGCCTACCTGGTGCGTGACCAAAGGGCAATAATCAAACGTTGCGAACACTGACACCATGGGGAATGAGAGAGAACTGCTGCCACAAACCTGAGCATCTAAACCACTACAAAAATTCCTTCAGCTGCCTACTGTATAAACTCAGCACTAAAGTTAATAATTATGATATATAAGACAGAAAATGCGTGTTGATTACAGTTGATCTTGACACAGCTTGGCACTCCTAGCAGAGGCTGGCCAGTCCAGGTGTCTCTCCAGAGCTATGCCTGGAGTATGATGAACTAAGCGTGGCAGACGCTGTGGCAGGAGATCATGCAAGCCAACGCACACACCTCACACTGCAGCCAGTTCACCTGATGCAAGCAGTGACTCAGTGCTTTCTCCGTAAACATTTTCAAATAATTGGTCTGTTCGGTTTAGTCACGCACACAAAAAAGCACGTTTATCAAAAACAGCCTTCCGATTTAACACCTTTTTGTTTCATTGTAAACACTGCCACTATTCTAAGAGCTGTGTAACATTACTCATAAGAGTTTAAAAAAAATATATGGTAATTGGGAGAACACATTAATATTATTGTTAATTAACTAAAAGCCAAATTAATTTAAATTATAACTAACTGGCTCTACAGTTTCTCATCATTTTCGTGCCACTCTCACGTTCAAACTCGGGTGAATCAAAGGCAAAGTTTCAACATCCAATCGCTGTTATGTCTGAAAACAGTGAATATTCCCAAAACTGTTAATTCAATCCAAGCACAAGCTCGATCGGTGAACCGCACGAGTCCAGGGGTCTGGCTCAAGAACAAGATTCTATTGTTGCATTGTTCACACATTCCTGAAAGGCCATGTTTATACAGATGCGAGTCCACGGCCTATCTGAGGAGCCGCTCTCTGGCCGAGACCCTCCGTTGATCAAAGCATTTAATGCAAGAGCAGAGGCACTTGTTTGGGTCGGTGGGGACTCGGAGCACAAATCTCCATCTGTTGGCCGTATGGACCTTCTCAGTTACCTCTGGGACAAGAACGCTCCGAACTGCCATCCCTCTAACATTCAGTTTACTCAGCTGGCTCCCAATCCTGTTACCTCCCCTTTGTTTTCCCCCAGAACATGTGTTAAGTTAATGCTCTGTAACAAATTTCAAAGGCCCAATTTAGGGGGGTCAACAACAGGTAATAGACCGATATATTGACGCACTGATCTGAAATGCGAGAGCAAGACGGACGCAAAACCAATATCTGTTTTTTCTGGTTACATGAAGTACAGAGACAAATAAACACGTCTTACAACCTCACACACTTTATGAGGGAGCGGCATAAATACAGCTTACACTTATTCCACACCAAAACAACCTCAGGCTTGCTTTGATCACACTGGGTCAAGCTGGTTAACCCACATTTCGGTTACTCGGTTCTCGGTATAGGTAGAATTTCGTTACAGTGAGGCTCTGGTTTTCTTTCGTAATTGGATTAAGGCCACACACTTCTGCTCCTGTTACCGGCACCAATCAATGTGGAAATGAGTTGTCAACACATCACTATTTACTCAGCACTCATTTATTTTTCTATGGGATGCCAAAGGCTGCACCTACACTAAAAGGCACCAGATGAGGGGAGACCGACGGCTTTGAACATTTAAAATGATCTGTCCTGTCCTGTTGACTTTGTTCGGAAATGTCACAGTCCTTCCACACACACAAGGAATATTATAACAGGAAACAACAACAACCCTAATTTATCCCTTTCATGCACTGCCAACGCAGTTGATATAAAATTCAAACACGGGACAAAGAAGTATATTTGATCCAGCAGTTTAAAAGCAAATAATATGAGCAATTAACTTGATAGCGAAGGGCACAGTGGGATATTTTAGGGTATGGCATTTAGCATAAAAAAAAAAAAAGTTAAAATCTTATTATATAAGCAAAAACCCATTAGACTTGGATCCCGAAGAGAAGTTCATTAAAAAAATGTTTCCTAAATGAAGGCATCTAGAACGCCATCTTTGATTTATGCTAACAAAACCCTCTTAAAAAAAAATAAAAAATCGCTTTCCATTGCTTCCAGGTATCCGAGGGCATTTGCACAGTTGCTCTTAATTGAAAAAGTTATAGTAGCACATTACACTTCATGGTTTTATAACCAGTACTATAAAGTCTTGGCAGGCCTCAAAAGGGGAAGCTGCCCATTAACTTATAGGGTCCAGGCCCGGGAAGTGTAATTGACAAGCTCTAGGCTACTTTCATCACTTGTCGAGTTCATAGCGTCAATCCATGTTTCCTCTGGGATGCTGTTGCATCTTTGACATGAGGGTGTTTGTGACATATCCCAGTCTGCTTCCAAGCCAGTGGCTCTCGGCTCTCCATAAAACATGCACGCACACACACGCACACACATTCCACTCACGGGCCTCGGAATTGGGTCCAGCCCGTGCAGTTAGCCATGTGTTCAAATTTCCTTCCAAGCCAACTCGGTTTGCTTTGTGGCTTTTGTGGAAGGAGGGAAAAAAAACACTCACATCAGCTCACAGAGTTATTAAACAAATGGAAAGCTGATGATAATCCAGGTCCTCTATGCGTGTGCTTAGGCAAACTAATTTAACAGTGAATGTGTGAGAAACGCATTCCTTTAGAGAAGCTGAACAAATGGATTTGTCTTCAAGGGATAACAAACATGAACTGCTGGTTTAATTAACAGAGTTAAACACATCCTCCTGGATGACCTCAGGCACTGAACTGTCATTGGACGCACCACATATTCACATACTAACTGCAAATATGACAAACCCTGGCGTGACAGTCACAGTTCACACTGTACATTAGCTGGCCCATCAGTAGAGCGCCTCTGGAAATTCATCTGCTATGAATTACAGCCACCTGGCACCATGTCCTGATGACCAATGCCCAATATGGACAGATTACTGGGACCTTAAAACCATGCCTTCTTTGTAATTGACATTTAAACTGTTTGAAGTCCCTCATTAAAGTCTCTCAAGAGGAATTAGACACAGATGTACCATGTAGAATTACAGTACTAATTTGCTTTAGTGATTTTGACTGGTTGTTTGGATTACCTCTAGAAAAGACAAGCTTGTCGTACATTTTTTTCATTCTTAAGCATACAAAATGTTATATAATTTAATAGTCATTCATTCATCATATCTGAAGAATGTTTAACACACTATAAAAATAATATTTAAGCATGGTCTTAATTATGTAATCATAGGTCTCATTCCTATTTTAATCTGGTCAAAACTGGGACTTTAATCACATTTTGAAAGGTGTCTTACAACAAAATCAATAAATGCATTAATCAATAATAATTTGATTTTTTTTTTAAATAAATGACATGCTGCACGTTCTTTAGAATTAACCACTGACTCAAGACTCCAATTATTCTGTAAATACAAAAGATATAAATGAATACCAAAAAAAAAAAAATCATAGCTTAATTCAGTATTATATAATCCAATAAAAAGATATAAGTATATATAACGAGAGATCTGTGTAATATTACATATATATCTTTATACATATGCACTCCTGTTCAAATGTTTGGGGTCTAGAAGATATTTTATCTCTTACACTTTGTATGTATTTGATCAGAAATACAGTAAAAACAGTAATGTTATCTATCTATCTATCTATATATATATATATATATATATATATATATATATATATATATATATATATATATAATTATTCCTGTAATTTATTATTTATCATGTAATTTATTCATGTGAGAGCAAAGCTGAATTTTCAGCATCATTACTTAAGTGTCTTATGATCCTTCAGAAATTATTCTAATATGCTGATTTGCTGCTCAAGAAAAAAATATTATACATTTTTAAAAAAAACAGTTGTGCTGCTTAATATTTTTGGGGAAACCATGATAAAAAAAAATACTTTGATGAACAAATCTTATTTGAACAGAAATGTATTTAAAATAAAAAATATTTTGTAACATTATACATCGTTTGATCAATTTAACGTATTTTATAATTGCTTTTTATTACAATAAAAGACTTAAAACAGTTTTAAATGTAAATTACAATGAAGGCACGGTCAGGTCATGTAGTATTAGTATGGCATGTCCATGTATTTATCTATTATTTTAAATGGTCGTGTATTAAACGGGATCATTTACAGGCAGCCTATCTGGACGGCAAACAAATGACAGGTGTATCAGCATGATAAGCGCTACTCGACATCTTGCTGTCTTTTTCTTCTAACATAGCTAGAGAATTTCAACCCAAAACAATATTTAATTTGCTTTAAATACTATTCGAACTAGTAGAAAATGTACGTATGACCAATAGTTTTGGACATCAAACGTCTGCTTTCATATCCTCAAACAATTTAACGTTACATATCTGATAAGACATAAGCAAACGATACACATGGAGGATTATAAACTACGACTTCAAGGCTACATAGGCGTTTTGTGACAGAAATAAGTCATCAGAAAGAAACAGACACTGTTATTCTTGTAAAAGACAACATGGCATCCAAACATGTAGGCTATGTCAATGTCATACTCATAAAATATTTTCTCAGCGTGTTTATATGGGACGCCCTTTCTAATGCACTTTAAAAAACGATCAGTGTCATTAACACAATGTATAATGTAAAGTGGAGAGAAATCTCCAGTAGGTTCAAACTTACAGCACAGATTCCCTTCTGTAAGCACATCCTATGCGCAGCGCCATGTCTTCGGCTTCCTCACATGAGGTGTTCCTATTGGCTGCCTGCGTCGCCCTGTGTAAAAGTATTGACTTTTGATTGGCCAGAGAAAAAAATAGGTGCCTATGAGTAACCGCCCTTTTCTGATTTAAAGTGGCAGACAAATGTATATATTCTGGACTAGTAAATAATAAAAATCCATGTTCTTTTTCTGTTTCTTGATGAATAATGATCACCTTTTAATGTGATCTATACTATCATGTCTAGTATACGTTAAATGTATGTTTGGAGACACATACATACATACGGTGCACATTATGGTAAATAAAATATCTGCATGACCTACTACATTTGCCAATAATGTGCAGCATTCAACCAGAACAATGTGTGGGATTGTACCACAATGCAATGCACAAAACAGAGCTTCCATTTACAGTGTGGTGCATGAAATAAACCTTAAAACAAACACATTTTTATCCCCATGATGATTATAGAATGCCACTCACTAAAATAAATGCGTATCACATGACAACAATTTGACAAATTGACAAAAAACTTATTTTTAGCATATAGTGTATACTAAGTTAGTAAGCCGGTATTCCGTTCCAAGCATAGCCTCAGTTTGGTGATGATCCTGGTTGTCATGTCTATGTGCTGACGTGCACGACACCATGACTGTAGCGCACTCCAGGAACCGGCGCACAGCGGTGGTGAATTACTACTACTACCATCAGCCAGGTCCATGCGTGGCAAACAAATGACACGCAATATTTGCCATGATTAAGACAGCAGGGGACACTGAGGAAATGTCAGGTTGTTATGCGACGGTTGTGCACAGCATTGCTTGCAGGAGTGGAACTCTGTAAGAGCCAAAAAATACCAAAAGAAAAAACAACAACTATGGCATAGTCATTTGCATTAGTATATAAAATAAGTGAGCAAACCATGTCAGACTTCCCACATCATTTTGAACTATTAAACTTGTCTATTAAAACTGTCTATTTTTAATGTCAGAGATAATATACCTCTCATACACGTAGAATCAAGATATATTCTTTATACATTATACTACACTTACTAGTACATTCAATGCTAACAAAAGGTATGAAATAAACTGCATATTCAGGACAGAACAATAATGTAATGATCATATAACTAAAACTAAACATTTTGCAACAATATCACAACATAACAGGTGTAGAAAGGGAACTCATATTCAACATATTGCATATAGTTTGAAATTCCTTTCATGGGTTACTTGGAAACTCCCTTTTTCTTGCTCAATGCCTTTCATCAACCTCAATTGTCGTCTGTTAATCCAGTTTTGATAGCATTTGGCACACTTTCTTTGGATCACAGCAAGATCCACGACTTCTATTCTGGTCTCCCCTAGGAACCACAGAGCGCCCAAAAGAAGCCAGAGTTCGGCTGTCCCGAAAAGGGGGCTTGTGCCGTCTGATGAAAGTCGCTCAGATATGCACGCGGCAAATCATAATCAGACCGTTTCACTTTCTATGCCAAATCGAATACAGCAGCACCATCATTATTTGATGCCACTGTAAAACATGGATTGTGATCAAGTGGATGATAGCTATTGAAAGAAGCTGAATATTATGATTTGATGTAAGAATATATCGAATACATATAGTAATTCTTGAACTCCTTTGTTCTCTTTGGTCTACCCTGGTACAAATGGACAATGAATCAGCAGGGTTTGGTGTCTTGGATGCCTGGTGGATTGAAAATCTTGAAATAGTGCCAACTCTGAAGCTGGAGATTAAATAACATAACATGGACAAAATGTATGGATGGAAAAATCATAATCTAACTCTGGCATTTCAAGTAAGCAAATGTTCTCTGTATCTGCTTTATATTTCATATTATACTGTGAATTCTGATAAATCTGATTTATTATTATCCCTGCAAATCTTTTTATTTAATAAAAGTTACTTGATTATTCATCTCTGATGTTATTACAGAAACACGAATAAGTAAGTGATATAACAAACATCAAATATGATAAAATACTTTAATAAGAAATATTGTATTTAAGTATGTCTTGTAGCCAATGTCAACAAATGCAAATCACAAAGCTTCATATGAGTGCCATCAATGCTCTTCCAGTGTTGGCAATGTTCACCCAGGGGTACATCCCATCACAGAAATGTCACTGGATTTGGTATGAAACCATGACATTTAGATCTAATAGATCCATTGTGATTTCCAGGAAGATTAAAAAAAAAAAAAAAAAAAACTCTCTCAGACACACATGTAAGTTCATGTTAAAATAATAATACTAATATTTCTGAAGGAAATATCTGCATGCGAATATATACTGTATATGTGTCTGTGTGTGATATTTCATAGTTTGATATCAAAACAAAATTCACTAAATGAAAGTGCAATAATTAAAAAAATTAAACAATCTGTCATAAGCACAAAAAAAAAAAAGAAAGGTATTTGCTTCATATAACATCAAAATAGATATGTTGGAAGTTTTAAGTTACATATAAACATAAAATCTAATATTTTTAAAATAAATATTAGATTTTTTTTTTTTACTGGCAAGCAACGGCAAATGAGACTTTCAAAGTTATGATTCTGGGGTTTCCCTTTTTTGTTTTTGAGGGTTGGGTTGAGGGTTCTGAAACCTGCCAAAAAAGTGCTGAACTATGCTGCGGTGAAGAGCTAACTCAAGACAGCAACAATTTGTGACATTATCACTGTTCATTTATAATGAAGAGCCCAACCCAAATTTAAAGCAGGGCAACATGTCACAAACAACCCATGTCACGGTCACAACACCTACAACCTGTAAAATCATGATGCTGAGAGTATTTATTCGTTGCCTTCTCGCATTAGTAGTGATCTCTGTTTTGGATGAGGTAGAGAGTCCGCCCTTACTGAACCGCCTTCTTCCGCAATTCGCATTAAGTATTACAAATGATATCATGGCAATTTGTCACGCTCCTCAGTTCAGTGATGTTTTACCGACTCATTTACTATGATACCTTGTTACGGATCCAGCTGCGAATCAGAGGCTTGTCATGGGGCTTGGGGCAGACCCCCCTCTGCGGCTACCCAATGACCTGGAAGGCAATAGGGGATGCCACTGCCTAGAGCATGTGCTGCACTGACAGAGCAGCAGGGCTCTGTCAAAAAGCCTCCCATACAAACTTTCCAGATCACTCTGTTTTTAACAGATGAGTAAGCAGCCACGGAGCGAGCCTTCGGATTTGTGAATCACAGGTTTCTAGTTTGGTTCTGGTGGCCCTTTTTGACACACCCTGTATCGCCTGCCTCCGAGGGGGATCGTGCACTGGGGAATCTGGGCAGAGGGGGGGAGATTGCAAGTGGCAGGGTCACTGGTTGGGTTAAGCAACAATTCAGATATGTGCTTTTAACAGACAAATGCCTGTGAAGGTATCTTGCAAGATTTTCTAGCACAAAGATGGCGATATTGATCTGTGTTGGTCTGGAGATACTGGTCCCATCTGCTCTTTTAGGGCATAATGGCAGCTTAAAATCAATTGGTTTATGCATAACAACAAAATATCAGCTTTTGCACTAAATCTAACCAAGCATACTGTTCGAACTTCAGTGATTTAAGCATAACTGGCAATGTCACAAAACATTAGCCCCTAGAGGCCCAAAGTAAATGGAGTATAGCAAAGACTTTGAGCGAGATTGTGGTCGTTGACCCAGTAGCTGCTTGCAGTCAGGGTTGGTGGACCTGATCTGCACATTAACAAAATCACAGGAAATGCTTTCAAGATCGCCCAACCCCCCATCCCCCTCGAAAACAACTTTCTCACCTCATTTAACTAAATTAATGAGCAGGTTCAGGCCCATTTCAAACAGACAGAAAATAAAAGAGTCAATGAGAAAAATGGTCAGTTCTGCACCTGCCATGTTTGAAATGAGCAAGCATGTGTTGCATTTTAAATGTTCATGAATTTCATTATTTTGCATATTTTTAGATAGCATTGATTGTTGTGCCACTATTTAGTTCTCATGACCTCCCCTTTAGATAAACTCACTTTTCTTATGTGCTGTCTCTCTCTTTTCTGTTTTTCCCCCCTCTGGTGACCTTCCACTCTCATCAAACAGACAAGGACAATATGTTTGCTTATGCCATGGTCATGTGATCTATGAATTGATATGAGTTCATCCATTATTCATACTCAGTTTTGCATAAGCATTTCCCTATCATGCCTGTCACTTACATAGTCAACATTATGAAAGCGGCTCGTCACCGACACGGCCTCACAGTGGTCACAACTAGCTAGTTAGTACAGACATGACTTGCACAGGGGACATGCACCAAATGCCACTCCACTGACCCGTGAACTATAAAAACAAGCAAACAGCGACAGCAAGACATGCGGTGGCAGTATCTGATTATTAATATATTATTGGGGCGAGGAAACATGCCCCACTGCCAAGCCTTGGGTAAGCATGAATACATTGGCCCTCAAGTACATGCCGGTGATGAGGGGAAAGGTGAAAACAGGTTATATTCCACTTACTGGACACATAAAAGCAGGTCATGTGACAAATTGGGTCTAATTATTATAGGTGCCAATGAGGGCTTATTCTGCTCCATATGTATTCTTTGAATTGACACATCATATCTTCAGCTCAAGAATGGTGATTATTTAGCTGAAACTGTATAAAGTATAAAACTGCATGTAGTGTCAAACAGTGGCAGAAAGATAAAGATAAAATTTATATTATAAATACATTTATTTAATGCATTTGGATTTTTAAAAATGATTGTACCTTTTTTATTATAGATTTTTTTCAATAAAAATCAGGACATTATATGGGAAATTTGTTTTCTACACAAAGTACATTTTATATATATATATATATATATATATATACACATATATATATATACACACACTCACCTAAAGGATTATTAGGAACACCTGTTCAATTTCTCAATGCAATTATCTAATCAACCAATCACATGGCAGTTGCTTCAATGCATTTAGGGGTGTGGTCCTGGTCAAGACAATCTCCTGAACTCCAAACTGAATGTCAGAATGGGAAAGAAAGGTGATTTAAGCAATTTTGAGCATGGCATGGTTGTTGGTGCCAGACGGGCCGGTCTGAGTATTTCACAATCTGCTCAGTTACTGGGATTTTCACGCACAACCATTTCTAGAGTTTACAAAGAATGGTGTGAAAAGGGAAAAACATCCAGTATGCGGCAGTCCTGTGGGCGAAAATGCCTTGTTGATGCTAGAGGTCAGAGGAGAATGGGCCGACTGATTCAAGCTGATAGAAGAGCAACTTTGACTGAAATAACCACTCGTTACAACCGAGGTATGCAGCAAAGCATTTGTGAAGCCACAACACGCACAACCTTGAGGCGGATGGGCTACAACAGCAGAAGACCCCACCGGGTACCACTCATCTCCACTACAAATAGGAAAAAGAGGCTACAATTTGCACGAGCTCACCAAAATTGGACAGTTGAAGACTGGAAAAATGTTGCCTGGTCTGATGAGTCTCGATTTCTGTTGAGACATTCAAATCGTAGAGTCAGAATTTGGCGTAAACAGAATGAGAACATGGATCCATCATGCCTTGTTACCACTGTGCAGGCTGGTGGTGGTGGTGTAATGGTGTGGGGGATGTTTTCTTGGCACACTTTAGGCCCCTTAGTGCCAATTGGGCATCGTTTAAATGCCACGGCCTACCTGAGCATTGTTTCTGACCATGTCCATCCCTTTATAACCACCATGTACCCATCCTCTGATGGCTACTTCCAGCAGAAATAATGCACCATGTCACAAAGCTCGAATCATTTCAAATTGGTTTCTTGAACATGACAATGAGTTCACTGTACTAAAATGGCCCCCACAGTCACCAGATCTCAACCCAATAGAGCATCTTTGGGATGTGGTGGAACGGGAGCTTCGTGCCCTGGATGTGCATCCCACAAATCTCCATCAACTGCAAGATGCTATCCTATCAATATGGGCCAACATTTCTAAAGGATGCTTTCAGCACCTTGTTGAATCAATGCCACGTAGAATTAAGGCAGTTCTGAAGGCGAAAGGGGGTCAAACACAGTATTAGTATGGTGTTCCTAATAATCCTTTAGGTGAGTGTATATATATATATATATATATATATATATATATATATATATATATATATATATAAAAGGAAGCATTTAGTTAATACCTCTTTGATGCATACATTTTTAATCAATTTACATAGAGATTACTCATCACAATAAACTACCGCTGTCAGTTACTCCAGTGCTGGGGACGGCTGGACTACCACCAAATAAGTTCTCATTAAAAAGTGTTTCTCTTGCAGTCTACCATAAATTTAATCTGTCAACTGTGTCAAAAAAATGACACCCCTAGCTGGCGACTAATCCAAAGGTACAGGGGTTGGACAATGAAACTGAAACACTGGCCAATATAGTGTTGGAGGTTTCACACTATATGCACGGCCTGGTGGCCAATCTTCACTGATTTTACATTCCATCAGTAAGAGCAGAGGGTGAAGGTTGAATTAGCAGAGAATAATAAAATACACACAACATAACAGAAGACATATCAGAGTTCAAAAGAGGACAAATTTTTGGTGAGCATCTCGCTGGCTCATCTGTGACCAGGACAGCAAGTCTTTGTGGTGTATCAAAGGCTATGGTATCCAGGGTAATGTGGGTATGCCACCACATAGGATGAACCACATCTAACAGGAATAACTGTCGATGCAAGAGGAATCTGTCTAAAGGGATGTCCATGTACTGAGCCGGATGTATCCCAAAAAAATAAATCCACAGCTGCCCAACTCACTGCAGATTTAAATGCGCATCTCAACTCTGCTGTTTCCACCAAAACTGTTTGTTGGGAGCTCCACGTCAATATTCATAGTCGGGCTGCTATAGCCAAAACTGCATACCCAGATGGATCAGTGATAGTTGGGGCTGCAATATCATGGCATTCCCTACTTTTGCTTGATAGGCACGTTATTGCCAAGGACTACTGAACCATTCTAGAGGACCATGTGCACCTAATGGTTCAAAAAAAACTTTTTTTCTCCACCAGTATCACATAGTGACCTGGCCACTGTTCTATAAGAGGAATTTCTCAAAATCCCTCTGGGCACTGTGAAGAACTTGTATCTGTCCTTCCCAAAATTAATTGATGCTGTATTGGCCGTAAAAAGTGGCCCTACACCATACTAATAAATCTGTTGCTTGTTGGCATGTTAATGCTACATTACCTTGGTAGTTCTGTGCAAAAGAAAAGTTGGAATGCTATCAAATTGGTAAAAACACGAGTATGTATTGCCACATATCAAGGGAAGATGGATGTACAAGCTTTGTATGATGGTTGTGTCCAGATGTGCAGTTTATTTAAATGAATAAAGGTATTCATACAGTTTTAAGTGCTTCACAAAAGTAAACATAATGCTATAAAATAATTTAAATAAAAGGAGCATTAAATAAATGACTGACTTTTTGTTATTGCCCCACCTAGAGGATAAACCACTCTACACAACTGAGTTTAGCAGTCCTATGTTACTGAAGCTTTTCCTTTTCCTCAAGCCAAAGACCAATTCACACTATCCTGACGCATTTTCATTGTGTCCATCCATCAGCTAATAAAATAACATAATTAACACTTTAAAGTGCTTAAGGTACCAAATTTGCTTAAGCCCCTCAATACACCCTTAGCACTGACTAGCCGGTCTATAAAGCTCTTTATGTTCGCACCTTTTTGATATAAATATCCTCCCACCCTGGGCATAGGAAAGCTGTCAGTAGAACATTTGTTTTCCATTTTTCACCACTGAGGGCTGTTCAGGAGGCAGAAGTTTGACAAGGTGCTAAAAATTTACACCAACACTTACTATTTGCCCTTCAGAAAATTTTTGCAGCTTAGCAGATGGGGTTTAATCTGGCACCATTTATTTTCTTCCCATTTTCTCTCATTCCAATCAATGCCACTGAGTGTCCACACATTGCATGAAGGTGAGCACTTGAGTCCACTGACAAAAAGAGGTTAAAAATGGAACAGTAGCATACTGCGAACTTCACATTATACTTGTACAATTTATATACTTGTACAAGAGGCAGAAGTCAAAAAGCAGATTTTGGATTTTATTGTATTTGAAGTTCATTTGACACAATGAAAATGGAAGGTCAAGTTGAGCACTGCAATGTGGGAAACATTTTTGTACACTGCTTACTGCACATTTTGGCAAATGTATTCATATAGGCTACATTTCTCATGCATACACAGTATACAAACAGCATAAATTAATAGAGTATTGTAATAAATGAATAAAAATAGAGTTGTAGTACTATTGTAGTACATATTCCAAACAGCCAGAAACAGGAATGGGAACTAATTATAAAAATCCCTTTACAATAGATTTCACAATTTTACAAAAATTGGCACTGTTTATTTTAACATGAGGTTCTGGTTTAGTTTCATTCCAATATCAGCATATAAAAGTCTATTTATAATATACAATGCATGTGGTTAAACCTCAGATGATGTTACTTGGAAGGGCTTTGTCAAGAGGAATGACAGTAAAAGGAAGTTGTTATTATACTGAAAGCGAAATGTGCGAAGCAAAAAAAGCGCCAATCAGAAAACATTTGTTTACTATGGGCCTGTTTCAAAACTATTGTGGTCGTGGCCACCTCAGAACGCATTTATATGTGTGATACTGCAAGTGTGCAGAACTTTTGATTACCTAATGTGACACATATACAACAAATGCAAGTAAAGTTTTTACAGAGCTTTATTTAAGCATTTTGATTTTTTGATTATGGGCTTTGAACAGGCTATCCCATATAGACCAACAAAGGCAACATCTTCCATCAATATTGATTCCCTATATATTAATTTTATATTAATCTAATGGAAATCGGTAATAGCATCTTTACTTTTTTAACAGGCTAAGAGAAGTATTTACAATATTGAAGAATTACATGTAAAATGATTAAATTACTTAAATGAAAGCTCTATCACCAAATACATACTCCAAAACCATCTTAAAATTGTGACAGTAAGTGCACATAAAGACTGTCCCAGTGCTAAGCCTTAAGTGCCCTTAAATCATACTAAAACCACAGTGAGTGGTATTTGAGGCTAAAATCATGTTCAGGAACTCACATACCTTAATTTGCAAGAATTTTCAGTGTAAGGTAAATTGATATTATATATAATTTGGTAAATTATATGTAATGTGTTGCACATTTTATTTGTGCAGAGATGAGTATGTGTATTTTGTAAAACATTTAATTAGGAGCATCAGTTACTAAATTGTGTCATCTGTTAAACATGGTCTACTGAACAGACATTACAAATTTATTTTAAATAGCAAAGTACTGAAAATCAAAATGCGTAAATAAAGCTCTGTAAAAACTTTACTTGCATTTGGCTATATGTTGTAAGTGTGTCCCATTAGGTAATAAAAAGTTCTGCACACTTGCAGTATTCACAAATTCAGGAAATAGCATGTCATGTAAGAAGATAAGTGGTCAAGTGGTCAAGGTTTGTGGATGGAATTTTGGACAAATTGAGATTTCAGCTTAATGGTGTCATGTTCTGTTAGCACACAGTGTAAGATATAAATTTCATTTAATTTAATTCATAAGGCGTTTCCACAACATAAGGTCCTAGTATTTGCATTATTTTACGAGCACACAACTACTACCTGAAACACCTTCATTAAAGTCGACATCAAACTGAAAATGCGCTAGTCTTTTCTTACCTATAGTGATATATATCCTAGTGAAAAATATGTTTTCGAAAAACAAAAAAAATGTAGGGTGGGACTTGATTTTGTCTACTGGGAATTGAGTGGATCGTTGTGGTTTACTATTGCTGTGATCTCATATGGTGACACTTTGTCCCGCCCTCGCGCCACTAAAAACGTCATCATAGAAGAGATGTAGTTGCAAGTGGGACTGGGAGGGGAAGTTATTTTGATTACAATTGTTTTTTTTTTTAAATGATGTGCAAAATCATATATAATGAATAAGAATTGTTCATTTTGATTTCATGGTTACTTTAAACTGTAAGGACCATTAAGCCAGGGATCACACGTTAGTTCCGAGACAGACAAAATTATATAAACCACCCTATGAATAGATTGTCACACATCTGTTACCTCAGTATCTGAGCCTCCATAAATGAGACTGCTACGGCTCAGAGCGAGCCCGTCAGAGGCTAAGCGATCTAGACGCGGGAGATGCTGCAACACAAGACCGCGTTGAAAGCACCCTGGCCCTGGAATTCCGCATGTCAGGTGGCAAAGCGGAATGAAATAGATATCACCAGCACAGCCCGGAGAGTATAACCCATGCCCGCTGTTGACCTGATACCAGCAAGAAGACCACAAAGAGTGGCCGAGTGACCGAGCAAGGCTCGAGTCGTCCAGTTGTCACCACCCTGATGCTGATGCGGTTTAATGAGCGGCGTGCTGTCACCACATATCTCTCCACTGCGTACGCTTGTACAATCTGGCAGCTGCAGAACCTGCTGGAGTTCACGGAACTCCTCTCTTCACTGTTAAATAACCTCGAAGTACATTACATGCGTTTCACAGAAAATAAACACACAAACAAAGAGGGAGAGCATTTGCACGCAAGCCTTAAGAGGCCAGTCACATCTGTAGTGTATTGTTGACCCAACGTGACCTGCATGCTAACATGGTCTGTGGATGATGTCATTACAGCATATACATAAGCATGTATTTCAAAATGCTGACTCAGTATTTCGATTTGGTTTAGTTTGCTTTCAAAATTGTATTCAATTTAGTCTGGATTGTATTTTCTTTTAGCTTTTGTTCATAGAAAATGAGCCCATGTCACGCAATCCATGTTTTCAGTTTAGTTGGATGCACACCCTTAAATGTTGACAAAAAAGACATGGATAAGATACCTATGGAAACATATGGGAAGTGCTTTCTCCTCCCTTATTAAAAGTTGATAAGCATATTAATTTTGATAACCTACAGTAGCTATATACACAACCACATGGTTGCATTTTATAATTTGCAGTTAGCATTGTTGCCTGCAACTGTCAGAATATAGACCTAAACCCCATTTTTGGGTCACAGCCGGCCAGATGAGAACCATTGGAGTAGATAAATCCAGGATTATACAATTTAACACATCTCTTTGCAGAAAAAGAAAATCAATAATCACTGGTGTGATTAAAAATAGACAGGTCACAGGTATAAAATACAAATCCACCTTTAGATTAAGTGTTTGTTAGTGACCAACCTTTAGGCCAGGGCACAAGTGGCAGAAGAGCAGAGAAGAAAGACTATCGTTCATAGAGGTTCAGGATGAAAAGGTGTACTTCTGTGGACTTGAAGGCATCTTTACGGACCAGCCTCCACCCTGCATTCCTCATGGGCATCCTCCTGGAAAATGGCATAAGGTTTACAAAACATCATTGTGGCTGTGGCACCAATTACTGTTAATATATGTCAAATGGCTAAAGCAGAGGCTTAGAAGCAGACTGATCACTCCGATAACGCCAACTGTCACTCCGTTAGCCACAGAGCAGCCCCACTGGAATAATTAGTCCACTCTCTGTGAATAAAACAATATGAAAACAGCCAAATTGACATCCAAAATATGGGCTTTGCCTCGATGACCTGAAAACAGGCTATCCCATATAGACCAACAAAGGCAACATCTTCCATCAATATTGATTTCCCATATATTAATTTTATATTAATCTAATGGAAATCGGTAATAGCATCTTTACTTTTTTAACAGGCAGTAGTTTTTTGTATTATAACTTATAAAATGAACATAGATTAGATAACTAAACTAACTTAAAAGTGTTTCTTGAACAAATGTAAAATAAATGAAAAAAGAAAGAAAAGTTAGTGGACCACTGACATAAAACAGTATAAAAACAATGTCATTTGGCTAAAAGGCTAAGAGAAGTATTTACAATATCGAAGAATTACATGTAAAATGATTAAATTACTTAAATGAAAGCTCTATCACCAAATAAATACTCCAAATACATCTTTAAATTGTAGCCATTTTTCATTAGTGAATCCTTCTACCTTTACATTTTAGGATGTCTCCAAACACAAGACAGTTTTTCAAATGAAATCATAGACTTCATATTATATATATATATATATATATAGTGAGGTCACTTTCATACACACGCACACACATGCATACATATATATGCATACATATATGACAGTGACCTCACTGCTAAATTCAACAATCAGTTTGCAGTTTGAATAATATATGAAGATGTTTGAATCGGCAACCTGCTCAAACTGGAATTTTCCATAAAATATAATATAAAATAGGAAATGTAATAGGTACAAAATAGGACCTTCAACTCTTACATTTTTTTTTCATTTTATACATTTGTAACAATATACATTAAATAAACATAAAAATTAAATAGAATCTTTTTTTTATAACATTAAACATAAAAAAAAATCCTTAAAATGGATGTAAATGCAACCTAAATTAAGCTGTCACTCAGTAGGTGCTAGCTAATTACCAACTTTAGGGTTGCAGTTAATGATAAACTTTTTGTTAAATGTGAAGGTGGTTAAAACTGTCATTAGGTAAAACATAATAGTACTCATAACCCCCAATTTTTTATTTGTGACTTACATAAAAGTCACAGGACACAAAGTGCAACGTGTATTTGTTGAATGTTCTGTATAATCGCCAAAACCATAGCAAAGAGCTTAGGATCTCTCTCTCCCTCTCTCAAAAAAAACCTCTCTTGATAGATGTGTAGTTCCTACAAAAGATTTAGAAAACTCCTTTATATAATACACAGTGGAAGAATCAAACCTCTTTTTTACATAAATAGGGAAAATGTTCTGTGTCTCCCTCTCAAGTGTTTCTCTCTCTCTCTCTCTCTCTCTCTCTCTCTCACACACACACACACACACACACACACACACACACACTGCAGGGCAGACAGTCGGGGCACGGCTCATCTATGTGAAGCCAGCTGGCTGTGGCGTCCCTGAGAGCCGAGCACTTGTCCCCTGCTGAGTGCAATTGAGAAGCGCAGACCTGCCTTTACTCTGCACACAGCCCAGAGCCAGGCCTGACAGACACTGTCAGTCTGAAACACAGCGACGCAGGGCCCGCGGCCTTATCCGCACTCAAACAAGCAAACATACGCAGGGCACTTTTACCTTTGTGTGCGTGTTCGAACACTCCCTACACATTTTCTTTTTTCTTCCTGAAATGAACTCGAGTGTCGGTTCCCGTAAGAGGGGAGGCAGCTAAACGGGAGTGCTAAATTTGACAAGCGGCTAAAGGTACGCAGGGCGTCTTCACACGAGTGTAAATGAGTGACACCGCCAGAGATGTGCGTCCGAGAAAGCAACGTGTAATTGGTGATGATGGGAATGGACACAAGCCACATGAGACCACTGACAAAGAACCAGCATCGCCACCAACAAAGGGCTGGCGGGAGAGATGACGGCTCTGAAAGGGGCAGGGCAGCTTCAAAGCTCGCCAGAGTCGTTCTTTTCTTCTTCACACACACAGAGAGCCTCTAAAAAGTGATATTTCAGCATATCATTATCATTCAGTCTGGATGAATTCACAGTCGAAGATCAAAAGAACAGTTGCATTAGAGAGAGATAGAGATATATCATAATTACCCCAGGTGGGCTGAGACTTGAATCTAAATGGGTCACATCAGACTATATGTGTGGACAACATTACGTTAGAAGTTAAGATTAGTTCCCATAAAGCTGCACGGTGAAAGTGTGCAATAACCAAGGTAAAGCAAGCTGTATTCGGCAGGTCATGTGATCTCAACATGTCAGCCCCCATGAGACGACCCGCTCTAAGCGGAATAAAAATGAGCTTGTACATTCATCTTGTGTGAATTTACATGATTTTCAACACGTTTTTCAAAAGGACTATACATTTCTTTGTGTATAAAACGTTTTTAATGTGCACATTTAACTTAAATCGACAATTTGGACTTTCACCAGCGCATATAAACAGCAGAATTATTCTGTGTCCCAGTAAAATGTTATTGATAAATCATGTTAATTGAATTTGATAATCTCCATTGTTTAAATAATCTAATCAGCTAATTCATATTCATATCAGTAACAAAACGCTGGGTAAAAGCAATAGGCTATTTGTATCACAGTTTAGGAAGCTAAACATCTAGTGACTAAATAGTGAGATGCAGTTCTGCTAAAGAAAGTAAACACTGTTAGCTTGGCCAATGATGAGGTAAATGTTAGCTTGTATAAATGTTTAGATTAAAGTTATGCAGATCTTAATTTCTGTATTACTGCCACTTTTTATTCATGCATATGCTACCTGTACATTTTTATGTGAAACATTTTATCGGTGTGCAACTTTTTGTGCATTTATGAATTTACTAGGCAGGCACTCCTTCAAGGGGATTTGATAGTACTTGGTTCCCTCTAGTGCTCAGAGAAGGAATTATCAGGTTTTAATTTGGTTAAAATTAAAGAACTGAATTATCCTATTAAGCAGTATGAACATTTCTGTCTTAATCTTCAGTTTTGCATGTCTTGTATGCAGTTTATTAAACTGGCTAAACAAACTGCCGTCAATAACATGCATAACGGCTGCACCTGGTAGCCATGGCATTTGGCATGGCATTTTCACATCCATTAATAATTACTGTCATCTGTGTCTTAGGTGCTAGACCCCTGTGTAGAGGATTGAGACCATTCCACTTACAACTGCATAGAATTTGAAATAATACCCAAATACAAATGTGGAAGATTACAGGTCACATTTTATGCAGTATTTTACGAGCAAAGTCCAATTTTGTCATGAATGATTAATAAAGTGAAATAATTAACTTTCTTAACTTAATTGCTTACTGCATTTTCTGTAAAACTGCACATAAAATCATGTTTAAGTGTAAAGAAAATTAGTATATAGCCTTTTTAAGACAAAATCAATTCCAAATTCAAAGTGATTTGAAATGTGGAGTAAAAAACAATGACTGCTTTTATTCAGTTTTACCTGCATGTATTTTCTGAAGTTGCTATTATACTTAAAATGCATAAATCCCTCCAAATCAGTTTCATCTCCCTCCCCTTCTAAACCAAACAGACTCCTAAGAACTGACTTTCATGTGTCTTACGCTGGTTCATCACTTTCAGTATCTAAAAACCCTTTCTGTAACTTGCCAGTGCCAGCAATGACAACGTTCTTTGTGAGCTTCCCCCTTTATTTCATACACTCAGTGGATAAGACCCCAATGTGGTTTACTACGAACTAACTAACTAACTAACAAAAAAAAAACAACCAACCAACCAACCAACCAACCATCCATCCTTTCAGGACAAATACATGTACTGTAACACCCCTACTAACCAACCATCCATCCATCCGTTTGGGACAAATACATATATTGTTACACACCTACTAACGAACTAACCAACCAACCAACCAACCATCCAGGACGAATACATGTACCGTTAAACCCCTAACTAACTAACAAAAAAAATAACCAACCAACCAACCAACCATCCATCCATCCGTTTGGGACAAATACATGTACTGTTACACGCCTACTAATGAACTAACCAACCAACCAACCATCCATCACAAATACATGTACTGTTACACACCTAACTAACTAACCAAAAAAATTACCAACCAACCATCCATCCATCCGCTTGCTTAATCAGATATTTTGAGTGTACCTAACTCTGGTCTAGCATACATGTAAACAGACAGTTGTCCTCGCTGTTGTGTGCATGCTCCGAAAGGCTGAGGTGATAATATTCAAATATTTTAGTCAAGAACACTTGACAAAATCGTGCAACATCCTTCAAATTGAGATGCCTTCAGCGACATTTGATGATGTGGCAGCCGAGATATGCAGCCTTCCGTTTGAGAAACACCCTATGTGTTGGTTCATTGTGCTGATTAGCTTCAGGTGTGTCTTCTGTCATTAGTCTTTGGCTGTGTCTGAAATTGCCCCCTATACCCTCATTCACTATTCCCTGCATTAGTCCACTAATATAGTTCACTTGAGAGTCAATGAAAACGAGCGAGCGAATTTGAACACTGAGGGCCCTATCATACACCCAGCGCAATGCGACGGCAGGCGCTACGCAAGTGTTTTTTGCTAGTTTCATCTCGACACAGTTATAATTTTTACGTCCAGACCCATGTTGTTTAAATAGCAAATGCACTCGCACCCATCTGTTCGAGTTCTGTTCAGGTGCACAACACACATACACTCTGCTTATTACACACAAAGGGATGTGCAGCAGCACACAAAAAATTGTAAATATTAAAAATAAAAGGATTCCTCTCTGGAATCAGTCTTTCTGCTCGCAAAATCTATGTAAATAGCGAATCTGCCATGGTGCAAGCGCAACTGGCTTTTAAAGGGAATGGGAGATGAGATTCTGATTGGTTTATTGCACGTTACGCCCAAAACACACCCATGACTCATTAAGAGACTAGGCACAGCCCTTTTGGACCATGTGCCTGGCATGTCGACTGTTTTTTCCGTCATTAAACTAGCAAAAGTGGATTCGGACATGCCCTAAGTGCACCTGCGCCACTCAGATCGTTAAAATAGGGCCCTGAGTTTGCCGGAAGGGCTGCCACTTTTGCATATTGCTTGCTGTTAGCAAGCTGCTGTTAACTTAGCAAACCAGCAGCTCTAGTAGTAAGATCATGGAAACTACGTAAAAACCTTAATTAAACAATTTAACAATCAGTTAAAAAGGAATTTATAGCAGTTTGGAAAATGGATGGATGGATGATTCAGCTGCGGGAATTCATTCAGCACGTGACTCTCACAGTGCATTATGGGTATTCTCTAGCCGTTGAGCATACATCGGTTGTACACTTGTTATTGCGTTGCATTCTGGGATTGAATGAGTGCACTTGATAACATCCACTATGGTTTCGGACACCACTACAAATGGCTGTCCGCACAAATAGTGCCCTATTTAAGGGTATAGGGGGCGATTTCGGACACAGCCTTTGTGTTTATATTGCCCTCTTGTTTCCATTGTGCCTTGTCTAGCTTTGTGCCAATGTAACCCACTGTTTGTCAAGTCATGTTTAGGTTAAGTTTTCCATCTCTACAGTTTGAATTTTGTTATCAGACCAAAAAAAAATGCACCTGGGTTCACACTTTCTACTTGCCTCCAGTGGACATGTTACATCTTTCCTGTTTTAAAATTATTTGTAGCCTGTGTTTAAATTTTTTTCAGTGTTACAATGCTTTCTACCCCAGCTTAATATGCAGAGGTTTATAGTTGTCTCTGCATATTGAAGCAACTCGTCGGTAGATTTTCTCCGAAGAGTGTGAACACTGTGGCTTTGTGGCACATTGTTTATGTCAGTGCCCTGACATATCTTTTTGCTGAACCAATGATTTACTCAAGATACCTTCAAATGAGCAAGCAAAGATGAGCATAACCGATGTCCATTGTATATGCAGATTGAACGTTTTTTTATTAAATTTTTTTGTTCTTCTCACTACCATTTAAAATGGCAACAATAAAATTATTTAGCTATAGGATTTAGGATTAGCTATAGGTTAGCTGATTACCTTAAAAGTCCATTTATATCGCTGTCAGTTCGTACTGCCATTAAGACTTTATCGAACATGCAGATGCAATGAGACCCGTTTTCCTGTTTGTTCATGTGACGTTCGCCATTATTCTATGATTAAACAATATTAGTAAATCCTGTAAAAGTATGAATTAACTAAATTTAACAAACCTTATTGTAAATTATTATAGAAACTACAGTGATGAATTAACTTTAATGATGATGCAAACTTAATATAGAATTTTACAATAGTTTCTGTTATGTTCAAAGATTATGTAAAAGCATGTACAGTGCCAGCCTCTATGCAAGATCAAGACCACAAGAATATCTTTGAGCAAAATCTCTCGCACAGTTTTTCACATTTGTAAGAATTGTGAAATGAATGCCAGTTTTTTTTTTTTTTTTTTACTACTTTCATCAACAGAAACCAAAGTGATTTGGAAACTGCTGCCATATATCGAACATGAGGATGAGGTATAGTGCGGTCATAAACCACAGATGTTATCAGCAATTTGACTTGCTTGCTGGGTATTGCAAACTACCTGTGTTTTCATACTAAATCAAAGTTGCACAACCACGCATAACTTATTTCCAAAAACTGACACCTAAAGCGACTTCTGTTGGTTCTTCTAAAGCAGTCAGCAGTGTGTGTGCTCCCTGTGCCTGTAGTGTGCTACATTTTATCCTCTTATTTTTGAAAAGGGATGTTGTGAGACCCTGCAAAAGTACCTCAACATACTTGGCATGTTAACTGGGTCAGTGCTGCAAAAACAGGAGCTTGTGGTACCTGAGCTGTATTAGCAGTATTATTGCAGGTGTTGTAGCATATCTCTTTGACTGTTAATAAAACAGAACTGAAAAACAAAATGAGTAAACACATTGACATTTAAGACTAGAGCGAAAATGACTATTAGAACATTTAGTATATTTTAGTTGGAATTTCTCTGAACATGTGATAATGGCAAACACTATTTATATTATATAGTTTTAATAAAAATATATAATTGAAAAAAATATAAAATGAAAAACATTTAACAGATAATTATTATTTTTTTCATTACTACTACAAGAGTCACACATACCTTACCTAATCCCAACGAAGCTTAACCAATCAGGTTAAAGGGGGTGGGTTTCTATTGAAGTAATTCAGGAGCTTAGTCTAATTCAGTCACATCACTATCCAATTCAAAGAGAGACAGACCATCAAACTTACTGTAAGTATCAGACATTTAATGTGACTTTTTGTTGTGCAATCTTTTGGATCACAATATGATATGTGTAAAACATTGTGCTCCAAAAGTTTGCACAACAATATATATAAATATTTAATTTTATTGAACATTTTTAAACATGAAGCACATGCAAATGTTTTGATATTTACTTCCTTCTAAACCAAAATTCTACTTCCCCAAAATGGTCTCAGGAGCATGACAGATCAAACTCGAATGGAATTTCAGACGATGCCAATGAATGACAGCTACACAAACCAGACTTGTGATGTTTTCATCTACAAGGAGTCTGCTAGGATCCTCTTTCCCATTTTCTACTGCCTGGTTTTTGTCATCAGCGTGGCAGGTAACAGCCTGGTCCTCTGGATCACCAGTCAGAAAAAGCAGAAGATGAACTCCACCACAATATATCTGATCAACCTGGCCATCTCCGACACCCTCTTCAACTTGGCTCTGCCCGGCAGGATCACATACTACATCCGAGGCTTTGACTGGCCATTTGGAGATTTCTTGTGCCGGCTGACTGCCATGATCTTCTTCAGCAATACCTATGCTAGCATTGCCTTCATGACATGCATCAGTGTGGATCGCTACTTGGCCATGCTGCACCGTCAGCGGTGTCAAAGACTGAGGAAAACCAAGGTTGTGCGAGGTATCTGCGCTCTGGTGTGGGTGGTGGTTCTCCTTGAGACGTCCCCACTGCTCTTCAAGAGCACCTTGGAAGCCAGACCCGGTCATCGAACGTGCATGGAGTTCTCCAATTTTGATGGCCACAAGATGGCATACGGCCTTCTGATTGCTTGCGTCATTGGGTTTTGCGTGCCATTGGGACTCATCCTGTGCTGTTATAGCCGGGTCAGTTGCAAGCTCTACAAGACGGCCAAGGAAAACCCAGTGACAAACAAGTCTGGAAGTAACAGCAGGGCCAAAAATATGATTCTGCTCATTCTGCTGAGCTTCATGGTGTGTTTCAGCCCTTACCACATCAACATCATGCAGTTTGTAGTGAGAAGGCTGTACCATGAGCCCTCTTGTGAGGAGTTAAAGACTTTGAAAATGTCCTTGCAGGTAACCGTTGCCATGATGAACTTTAACAGCTGCCTCGACCCTTTAATTTACTTTTTTGCCATCAAAACATACAAGAAGAGAGTGATGAGTCTTTTTAAAAGCTACATTTCCATTTCGGCATCTTCCAAGAGCATACAGGAGAACAGCAGCAGTAACACATGAGGACCAATATTATACAAAGTAAAATCTGATGGTGTTAACTGCAGAGGAAATGTCTGCACACGTGTGAAAATGTGGTTGGATTGATGTAGACTCCATAGACTAGTTATCTTTAATTTTTGAGCAAATTTCTCACTATTTCTTATCATTTATTGGGCTTTGAATCCATGTTATTTGATTTGTTTTGGGATTTTTGACCACACGTTGTGTGAATTTATTAAGATGAATTTGAATAGGAATTTTTTGTGTAATATTTTTTTGGGTGAATGATTAATGTGCTGTTGGATTCTCTATTTTTTACTGACATCAAATGAAATTAAGAGTAATCGTAACACTTTAAAATAAGGTTTCATTAGTTAACATTAGTTAGCTACTTTAATTAACATGAACTAAGAATTAACAATACTTCTACAGCATTTATTAATCTAAGACAATTTTAATTTCAACATGACATTATTAAAATCAAAAGTTGTATTTCTTAACATTAGTTAATGCACTGTGAACTAATATGAACAAACAATGAACATGTTAGTTAATGCATTAACTAATGTTAACAAATGAGACCTTATTGTAAAGTGTTATCAGGTGAATTAATTAAGTGGAAAAGTCCCACATAAAGGTCGAGGCTAGAAACCAATAGACAATTCTGAGTAAGAATGATGTAGGTGTATGTTAATATCTATTGACATTTCTGTAAGTTGCTGTGTGAATACTGCGTTTTGCTTTAAAGATGCTCACAATGTGTGGTGTAACATTTTGAGCAACCCCTATAACGGCATTTTCCATTTTGGAATTGAATGCTTATGTAGCTGCCAATTGCTCTAAACAACTTTCTTTATACCTCTTTTTGAACACAAATTAAAAAAGTTCATCATCAAGTTGTTGTGTTTTGTATCACTTATCTCTAACTGCCAATAATACACTGAAAGAGATACATTTTTTTTTGTTTTTTTATGATCTGATTTGCCCTTTAGTTATCAGCCACTGGGAAACAAGACTCTGAACACCACAACAAGAAGACACTTATCTAAAGTCAGAATCACATCTCAGCGTTTCTTGGAATGGCATGGCACTTGATTCACTCTTTGTAGCTATATAGGAAACAAATCAACTGAAACAATGCTACTACGAAACAGCGATTACTTCACCGCCACACTTTTCTATGCGGTCAGCGGGGACGAAAAAGAACACGGCAGCACGTGTTTGATGGGTGCATGTAGGTGTTAAACACACTTGGCAGCGATGTTCTTTTTCCTGCTTAATTTCAGAACAGGATATCAACATAACCACAAGCACATGAAGTGTCTTTTTTAGCTGCTACAGGTGGTCTGATAGACTTTGTTGTGTATTCCATGAAGCTAGGTGTCTATAAAAAAATGCGGAGAATGTGGCAAGCATGTAGCAGCCTACAAAACACAAGGATGTAGGTGGCTCATAATGTGGGTGGTAAAATTGTCTTTGTAGTGAATATATACCCAAAAAGTATAATCTGAATTTGACAATGATTAAAAATAGGCACTAAAATAGGCTACAACATGAAACGAGGCAATAACACAATATTTTCTCAACCTCAACACACACCATAACCATCTATTTTCCCAAAATACACGGTACACTCCTGGCAACAAACATTAGGAGAATCTTAAGTTCCCTTGCGATACTACACGAGTACTGCGTTGTTCGTCTTATTAAGCCTAATAAGACAAGAAAAGCGAGTCCAAAGAGACCGTTGGGGGAGACTGGCGAGTGTTTCTGAACATAATAAAATGAGGTTATGTACTCCAATTTGCTCAAAGGGCCCCGTTTTTTCAACGGCGTGGTCCAAACCTCTGTGGAAAGCAAGGATGCACATGTCCTGCGTTCCGAGGTAAACACTATGCTGGCGAAAGGAGCCATAGAGGTGGTTCCTCCAGCACTGAGCGAGTCAGGCTTTTACAGCAGGTACTTCCTGGTCCCCAAAAAAGATGGCGGTCTCAGACCCATCCTTCGATCTCAGGCATCTGAACAGGGCCCTGATAAAGCACTCGTTCAGAATGATCACTTTGAAACAGATCTTCCCGCAAATACGACCGGGAGACTGGTTCTTTACCCTGAATCTGAAAGATGCTTATTTTCACATCCAGATAGCCCCCCATCACAGGCAATTTTTGAGATTCGCCTTCGAGGGAGTGGCATATCAATATACGGTCCTGCCGTTCGGCCCATCTCTGGCTCCCCGCACTTTTACGAAGTGCATGGATGCGCTCTCTCCCCTCTGAAACAGATGGGTGTGCGCATTCTGAATTACCTTGACGACTGGCTCGTTCTGGCCCAGTCGTTGGTGGAACTAATATCCCACAGATCCATCATCCTCAACCACTTAGATTGCTTGGGACTCAGGGTCAATTTTGCAAAGAGCTCGTTATCCCCCAGCCAACGTGTGTCGTTCCTGGGGATACTTTTAGACTCAACCCTTTTGAGGGCCACAGTCACTCCAGAGCATGTTCTGGCCATTCAGCAGCAGACATTTACGCCCAGGGTGTCAGAAAATGCTAGGCCTAATGAGTTCAGCATCTCCAGCTCTGCAGTTGGGGCGTCATTGCGCCCTCTGCAGTTCTGGCTGAAACCGCCTGGCAGCATGGCTGTTGCCTGCTCAAGGTGAACCAGGCATGTGTCATAGCCCTGGCCCCTTGGATGAACCCTTTGCTGGTTCAAGTAAGGCGTGGCGATAGGAGCGATGGACAAGAGGAAGGTGGTCTTCATAGATGCCTCGAAAATGGGATGGGGAGCTCTGTGCGACAACCGCCCAGCCTTTGGTGCTTGGAGCAACCTGGAAAGCGAGCTACATGTCAACCTCCTAGAAATTATGGCGGTATATCAAGCTCTCCAGGTTTTCCTTCCTCTTTTGATGGGACACAACGTCTTGGTCAGATTAGACAACATGACGGTGGTGTCCTTCATAAATCACTCTAGTGAAAACCATCCTAGAGTGGACACAGTGCAAACTACTCTCTTTGAGAGCAGCACACATACAGGGCGTACTGGGAAGGTAGGTTGCTACCTTCCCTCGGAAGAATGGTCACTCCACCCCCGCTCAGTTCAGAGAATTTGGGACATCTTCGGGAAGGCAGAGGTCAATATCTTAAACACTATCTCTCAGGCCAGAGCTACGTCTAGAAGACGTCTATACACCATAAAATGGGCCGTCTTTGCCTCCTGGTGTACAACCCGGGGCGACGACCCTCTGACTTGTGACATATCTCAGATATTGTCATTTCTTCAAGACTTTTAATGGATAGAGGCCGTTTCTCCCTCTACCCTTAAAGTCTATGTCGCGGCTATAGCAGGGCAGTCGATAGGAAGAAATGACCTTGTTGTTCGCTTCCTTAAGGGTTCCCGGAGGCTAAATCCTCCTCGTCCCCTCACGGTTCCTACTTGGGACCTTTCTGTGGTTCTTAGGGGCCTTAAAGGCCCTCCCGTTTGATCCAATCCAGATTGCTGACCTTCGACCCCTTCGACCTTCGACCTCTGTTGCTGCTAGCTTTGGCATCGGTTAAGCATGTGGAAGATTTACAGGCGCTCTCTGTGAGTCCCTCGTGTCTTGAGTTCAGGCCCAACGACTCTAAAGTCATCCTGAAACCAAGACATGGATATGTCCCGAAAGTCCTAACTACCCCTTTAGGGCGCAGATGGTAGTTCTCTCCGCACTTCCTCCTTCTCAGGATGAACAGGAGTTGAACCTACTCTGTCCTGTCAGAGCCCTGAGGTCTTACATTGACCGTTCCAAGCCTTTTGTCTGCTTCGGTGGCCGCACAAAAGGTCTTCCAGTCACGAAGCCCAGACTGTCTAGATGGATAGTCGACTGAAGTATGGCCTCCTCGTAGGCGTGGTCTGGCGTTTCTATAAATGACATCTGTGCGGCGACCGGCTGGGCCTCACCGTCCACATTTGTTCGATTTTATAATCTGGAGGTCCCTGCGATTGTAGGTCCTTTCTGCATGAACCTGCCGCATTCAGCTTGCGTTTTTTTTTTTTTTATGACCCCGACTTAGTCTGGGCGTAACTACGATTTGCCATATATATATATATATATATATATGTCATAAACTAGGCCCTTTCAAAGCCCTAGTCATGGGCTTTGGCAGATGACTTCAGTATTCTATAATGTATTATCTTGAGTATCTGTTCAAGCCCTTTCTCAAGTGCTCCGCAGTCATACCTGGTCGTCCCCCTGCGTAGCACGGCGTGATTGTACTGTCCCCGTAGTGTCTTGTCTTATTAGGCTTAATAAGACAAACGACGCAGTACTCGTGTAGTATCGCAAGGGAACGTACTCGGTTACTAACGTAACCTCGGTTCCCTTAGATACGGAACGAGTACTGCGTTATTTGCCGCGCTATGCACAAGACACCTCATGCCGACGCTTCAGTTGAAACCAAACGATTTGCCATGGTGATTCAGTCGCTTATATAGCCCGAGACCCCGCCCCTTTCGGCGGGCTCGAGTGGGCTCGAGCGTTCCACACCGTCATTGGTTCATTTTCTTTAACTTTACGAACCAATCGACGTGCAGTTCACACTGCGTGATTGTATGAAGGCTTCAGAATCGGAGAAAAAGGAGTTTTCCCCTAGGCGTCTTGTCTTAAGGCTTAAGACGAATGACGCAGTGCGCATTCCGTATCTAAGGGAACCGAGATAACGTTAGTAACCGAGTACGTTAACCTGATCTCATGAATATCAATGCAAAAAAAATCTTACTGATAAAATTAGCATGTGTGAAGAACTAATCAAATGGGTCATATCAATTAAATATTTTGCACATAATTTACATAATTTAGTTTTACATGAATATTTTCCACCCTTCTCTGACCAATAATTCCTTATTATTTTTCTGCACTTTTTCTATGTAAAAAACCCTCTTCATCTGTTGAATGAGTAACATAGTAACACTTATTTGCAGTCTGAGCACAGATAAAGTGGTCTGATACATTTTTAACATGCCAATCTATTATTGTGGTCTAATCTATTTCAGATAAACCCATCCCTAATTAGTAGACCTACATAAAAACAAAAACTTTGGGTCACATGTCATTCACTTCCTGTCTAAGTGGCCTGTTTTTCACAGGATATACTAATTTTGGATTGTACAGAAAACTAAGTATATCAGCTCAACACTGCATGCATGCAAGAACTGTTAGAAATGTATATACTTTGACTACAGTAAATAACAGTTTGAATAAAATGTCTGCCAGTGCCAAATGCATAATACACCAGAATGCCTCAACATCTTCAACTTATATATAAATAAGTTGAATATAATCGAAATAATAACCTTTTTGATCCAAATTAGCCATAAAATCTTGTCTTTCATAGTGAATTTTAAACATTTGGATGGATTTACATTTTGTTACCTCAGTCGGTTAATACTCTGTGACCTTGCTCGATTTTCAGTTGATACATTTGAGTTTAATCAAATTAACTGATCCAAACAAGTAAGACCTTCATTCGTCTTCGGAACACAAATTAAGATATTTTTGAAGAAATCGGAGGGGTCAGAGATATATCTTAAAATATCTTAATTTGTGTTCCTAAGATGAATTTCGGAACAGCAATTTAATTACCACTTAGTAAATACAGTGCAGTGTAAATACAGAGCCGCCGTTCTGCACTGTTTACACTACGTCAACAGCATAAGAGACTGGCACAGAGAAGAAGATATTATTGAGTAAAGTCGTTATTTTTGTTTGTTTTATGACGGTATCAAATTTTCATGTTGCGATTAATTGCTGAAGCTTTTATCACACGGTATACGATATTATCACGATATTAAAATAAGTTGCAAAAAAAAGTGTTGTCATACTAAAACAGGTTTAATAACTTTCTTATAACAAAAATAACCGAACATTTAAATACAATAAAGAAATACACAAAAATGTAAACAAATATTTCAAACAGATTAAAGTGCAAAAGAATTATAAATAACAATAGGTAACACTTTACAATAAGGTCTCACTAGTTAATGCATAACTAACATTAACAAAGAGCAAATAGCTACATTTGGTATTATTCTTTATAACGTTAGTTAGTTACAACTTTTGATTTTAATAATGTGTTATTAAATGTTGAAATTTACATTTTACTAAGATTAATAAATGCTTTAGAAGTATTTTTCATTGTCTGTTTGTTAACTAATGAATTAACTAATGTTAAATAATGGAGCCTTATTGTGAAGTGTGTAAAGAATCAGAACATATTCAAACAATATCTAGGGCATGTAGTCCAGATTAAAATATAAAAATGTTTAAGTTTGAAATTAAATAGCCTTAAGTCTTTAAGTATTAAGTATTTGGTTATGTGATGAGCACTGTAGCGAATACAGAAATCTGAATGGTTGTTTGAAACATGAAAAAACTGTTTAGTAGCGCAAGTCTGCTTTGTTTATGAGGGTTACCGGGGAAACGGCTGCATTTCTGCTGTTCCATCAGTGAAATCTGCTGTCAGAGAGTGTGAATGTGCACTTTCATTCAGCGTGTCTCCTTCACTCGTCCCGCCATGCTCTGCTCATGCGCGTTGGGTTTGTTTACATCAGTGCGCATTCCTCTTTGACACAGTATACAGCGGTCTTGTTAACTTAAGCGGTTGATGGGTAAAGTATTCTTAAAATGCATTTTAAAAATCTGAATCATTTGTAATAAATAATTATTCACAGTATTTTGAAGTGCCCACGATAACAATATAGTGCATGTTCATTATCGTGAAATATCGTATTACGGTATACCGGCATATGTCTATTTTTGAGGTAAAATTAAGGTTGAACCACTGGAGTGACATGGACTATTTTAATAATGTCTTTACTACCTTTCTGGACCTTGAAAGTGGCAATTAAATTGCTGTCTATGGAGTGGTCAGTGAGCTCTCCGATTTCATCAAAAATATCTTAATTTTTGTTCCGAAGATGAACGAAGGTCTTACGGGTTTGGCCCCAATATACTCACTGCAAAGTTGTTTTTCGTTCTTCGCTTAGGGATAAAACAAAGTTTGAAATATGTGACCATGCAGCAATATACTGTTAGCGATCATCCGACGACACCCACACTGCTGAGAGCGACGCTTAGATGAATATGTAAATATGTGCTGCGTGCTTTCCTCTCAATAACAAAATAAACACATAACAAAATTGAGAAAACAGTAAGCATTTTTTAATAAAGCATAAGAAAAGCATCTGATCATAGCAACATGGATATGTTTGCACAAGCTTAAAATCAAGCAGCTTTACCATATTAAACATGAAAAACAGTGTCATTGTCTTATTTCATCAGAAGTACAACTTCATTTTCTACTATAAAGTGACTCTCTCATGGGTCAAGTCTGACCTGAGAAATGAACTGGAAAAGATTTCCACATGAAAGAAGGCGGAGCCTCAGCGCACACCTACCTATTGCGTAATTGCCATGGACCAATGGTAGTACAAAGGTGTTTTACCAGCTGTAGCAAACTTTTCCAGAAAGTCCGCTTTGCAAAGCTGTTTTGAACTGCCAAAATAAACTCCAAACGAGGTTAATTTTAGCCTGATTTTGTTCGAAATGAAGTCACATCAGTTCGTTCTTCGATTTCGCTTAAAGTAGGATATTGGGGCCTTTACACGTAATGCGAGTTATTTAATCAGATTACTTTTTTCAAGTAACTAGTAACATAACACATTACTTTTCAATTTACTACAAATATCCGAGTTACTTTTAAAATAAGTAACGCAAGTTACTTTGTTTCCCATTTATTCATTGGCACATCTCCTGTCCCCATAAAAGAAATCAGGAGTAAAGGCGTTTGCTTCTGACCTTTGATGATCCAATTCAACGATACTAATAAGCAAAAATGACTTTAGATAAACTTCACATTTATTTTATTTTTGTTTTTATTGCTGAAGAGTGTTGAACTTTCCTCTACATTTGCCAAAAATATTCCTTTTTTTATTAAAAAAAAACAAGCAAGCCCAGCCCAGGTGAGGAAACACTTAGTTATTTTTTTACGGAGTAAGGCGATACTGGCTGTAAGAATATAGGAGTACAGTGTATTCAATGGATTGTGCTGTAGTTTAACAACATGAAAATTGTTCAGTTAACAAAACATCATACATTTGCATTCACGCATTTAGCAGACGCGTTCATCAAAAACAACTTACAAGAGAAGAGCAAAGCAATTTGTCAAGGAGAAAACAATATTCGTAATATGCAATGCCAGGTTTATTTGACAACTAGATGGAAGCATGCTAGAGAAGAGAAGAAAGAAATGCTACTTTCAGTAGACAAAAAAGTAAAACAGTCTTGAAAATGACGTGACCTTAATACGGTACGTACCATTGTAAAGACTGTATAGTCTATTTATCATAGCCTCATTTTCATCTGTGTAAAATTCAATATGGCATCTGCCTTGACTATGGTACCTCACTGATTGCAGGCAGTTTTACATTGTTATATTCCTCCTGTAATTCTCCACCCTTTTTCCCTTCCGATGAACTTTCAGTTTTAGTACAAAATGTTTAGTATTTTTGAGTGTGTTGGGCACTCAGGAAGACATTCTCAACTTTTGTGTATTAATGAACACTATCATGCACTGTTAAACCCAGGTGTACAATTTCTGAATCATGAGCTGTTATATTTCATATAAATTATTTATATACACATACACATACACATACAAGCATGCAAAATGCTGTAGTACAGAAGTGTACGTACTGTTCATACATTTATATTCTGTTCATGTTTGTGGTAAAATGATTTAAATAATTAAATATGAAAAGGGGGAACTGCTTTAACATCCTGCAGCAATTTGGCAACAAAATAAATTAAGTCACATAATGAATGACACTTATGTAAGCAGTAAACTTTTGTATGAGCAGGCTTGTACAAGCGATTATTCAAACTTTAACTTGCACATGAAAGGAAAACACGCACACATTTACACAAAATAAATACTTATAAGTAATTTATTATTTCATTTTCAAATTTAAAATGGCCATAAAGTAGCATGTTGTACTTTTATACTATACAGTATATACTATTTATTGGCGCACGATTACAACTGCTATAATTTGAGCAGGTGATTGAACAAACCCACAACCTGAAGGGGACACAGTTACAGTATCTACAGACCAGAATATTACATTAAAGACAGCCTCCAACCTATTTTCACCTGCTATTAGTTCAGTAGGTAACACAGTCTGGTGAACTTTATAGTTTACTTTATATGCACATGAAAAGCATAAAACATACATACTTATGAAATTATGTCAAGACTGTCATGCAATGATTTGATTTTCCATCAGAGAGCTGTGAGGGGTAAATTAGAGTGCACACTTCAAGAGAGATGATAGTGTTTATACATGGCCCTCTACTGTATGTAGCTGTGTAAATGAATGTATACGCTAAATACACAGTCATGCTCATGCTGAGTATATCATCATTGATTTCTGCAGAATCCTAACAATGCAACAATGGAGAGTTACTGCCATCTTGTGACTAAACACAGAAACAGAAATCTTCAGGTACAAATTATCAGTGGTGGATAAAGTACCTGAAAGCCATACTTGAGTAAAAGTATATCTTACCAGAAAATGACTTTGATAGAAGTTAAAGTCACTGTTTAGAATATTACTTGAGTAAAAGTTTTAAAGTATGTAAAATGTATTGTACTTAAATATGAAAAGTATTATATATATATATATATATATATATTTTTTTTATGAACATACTTAAGTATTGAAAGGAAAAGTACAAGTAAATGTAAAATACAAAAGGAGCAAAAAATATTATTAAAAATACAGTTTGATCAGCAAGATTGTGTTCAGTTTTAACACGATTTCTTCCATTTTGTTTTCTTTGAATTAAAGAAAATGTGAAAATGTTTTTTTTTATTTAATTATAGTTTTAAATATAAAACATTAATTATACCTTAATCATTCATGTTAATTCATAGTGCATTAAATAATGTAACTTTAAAATGTTAAAATGTATTAGTATATGTTAAAATGAACAATACTTTTATTAACGTTACAAATGGACTGTTATTGTAGTGTTACCATTTCATATAAATCCAAACAGTCATGCTTAAAGATGGCCATCTTTAAATATCTACACAAAGGCCATAGCATTGAAATTAGACACATATTGTATATTATATGCTGTCACACATTATTTGCTTCTATTTTAGAACACTTGATGATTATCAAATCAAAATATGTGTTAAAGTGACGATAAAAAAAGAACTGTAATTGAATGCTTTTCTGATTTGTTTATGTTTCTGTCGGCTGCATGAGGATACAGTTTGCATTCTCATGTCTCTATAGCTTTAAATATGCTACTTCGCTGTATAACTGTCACGTCCAACAGCTGCAAGTGCCCTTGCACATCAGCAGAGGACACTGTTTCCACCTACACTACACACATCATGGACTCAGTTTCCCACAATGCTTTGTCTGTTATCTGTGTAATCATGTGCAGCTGTGTCCCATCACCTCTTTGTCTCTCTCTCCATATAACCCTGGTCAGTTGTTTGTCTCGTTGCAAAGTCTTGTCTTGTCTGTACAGCATTACTGAGCGTTTCACTTGTTCTCCATGTTCCTGGTTTTTGACATCTGCCCGTGTCCCGGTTTTCTTGTTCCTGTCTCACCCTCTGGATTTGTTTGTTTGATTGGACTGATTTACTGTGCTCTGACCTGTTGCCTGTTTAATAGACCAGGGGTTTTCAAACAGGGGTCCTCCAGAAGGTTCTAAGGGGTCCCCAGAAAATTTCAGAGAATAAAAAGACAAAGCAAAAATGGATAAAGTCTACCGAACATTCTAATGGTTTCAGTTCTAAATGTTTCTCTCATTTCTTGCCATATACATACTTTCTAGAATTGTATGTTTGCTTTGTATCTTTCTATTGAGTTTTTCTCACCATAGTCCCCTGTCTTGCTCACTGGGGTTGTAAGGCAGTATTCTTAATGCAGTATGTAAGCTGCTTACATACAATTATTGTGAAAGTTGCTTATATGAATAATTTTTAATTGAAAACGTTCTTCTTCAGGTTTATACATCCAACATTAAGTATAGCCAATTTAAGCTTGGAAACAATATGTTGTATTTATAATGTCACACTATTTATCTAACAGTTTAAATGTTTTTTCCATACATAAAAAAATATATGGATAGATTTTAGGAAGGGGGTCCCTCATAAAAGGTTCATCATATGTGCGGGTCCTTGGCATCATAAAGTTTGAAAACCCCTGTAATAGACTATGGCTTTGGATTGTGTTACCAATAAACTGCATTTGGATCTTCTATCATTGTCGCTCAGTTCTTGCAACAACTAACACCAGCAAATCGTAACAATAACGAATGCATAAAAGCTAACAATTAGATAAAAACTTATGCAAATAGATGATAACAATCATGACATTAAACATTTTTGTCACATTATTTTAACCGCTTGAGGTAGGCTAATGTTAGCGTCCTCTTAGTCTCGACAACATGCTGTTCTCCACTAATGCAGCATCTAGTCAACAAACTAATTACTGTATAATGCTATGAAAACATGTGTACTGTAGTGTACACTGAAAAACATACCGTTTTGTTATCTGTCTTAAATCCGGTTATTTTTTATGTCCTGCTCTGTGCACCGCGCAGCCTCATGTCTCGTGTCAAAACAAACTCAATGAAGGGTCAGTGATAGTTTTTATTTCGCCTCTAGAGGCCGCTTTCATACTGTATAATGACAGCGCACCCTTCTCAGCCGCTCCAGCAACACAGAAAATGAAATCAACCGAGTCTGTGTTCTTCTGACTTTATTTTGTAGTAAGTAATGAATATGCTGTGGGGAAATGTATCGGAGTAAAAGTATACATTTTATTTAGGAAATGTAGGAGAGTAATTAAGTAAAGTTGACAGAAATATAAAAATACTTTGTTACATTACACCACTGCAAATTACTGTGGCCAAAATCATATACATTTCAAAGAAACGTCTCTTTTTCATGATACTGTATTTTAAAGATACGTTTGCAAAATCCAAATAAGCTTTACAGATTTTTTTTGGGAAATCACATACTTCCCTACTATATAGTAGATGAAAAACAGTATTTGACAAAAGAAGTATGTCCGAATTCACAGTACTCATAAAAGAGTAGGCAAAAAGTACCCGGATGACCTACTAGCCCTACTTCCGGTGAAATATTGAAGTGTGCATACGATGGACACTTTGCAATCCCATGAGGCCACGGGCGAGGATTTGTGAATGGCAGTGAAGCAACGTATTCTGACACTGGTAGGTCACATGATAATGACAACATGGCGAATGTAGTGCGCCCGGATTACATTCATACTACATACACTATATTGCCAAAAGTTTTGGGATGCTTGCCTTTACATGCACATGAACTTTAATGACATCCCATTCATAATCGCCCCTCCACCAAACTTTACACTTGGCACAATGCAGTCAGGGAAGTGTCGTTCTCCTGGCAACCGCCAAACTCAGACTCGTCCATCGGATTGCCAGAAAGAGAAGTGTGTTTTTCACTCCAGAGAACACATCTCCACTGCTCTAGAGTCCAGTGGCGGCGTGCTTTACACCACTGCATCTGACGCTTTGCATTGCACTTGGTGATGTAAGGCTTGGATGCAGCTGCTCGGCCATGGAAACCCATTCCATTAAGCTCTCTACACACTGTTCTTGAGCTAATCTGAAGGCCACACGAAGTTTGGAGGTCTGTAGCTATTGACTCTGCAGAAAGTTGCCGCTGACCCCTGTGATTTTATGTGGCCTACCACTTAGTGGCTGAGTTGCTGTTGTTCCCAATTGCTTCACAAATTTCACGAATGGACTTTTTGCACAGGTGGCAACCTATCACGGTATCACGGTACCATGCTTGAATTCACTGACCCATTCTTTCACAAATGTTTGTAGAAGCAGTCTGCATGCCTAGGTGCTTGATTTTATACACCTGTGACCATGGAAGTGATTGGAACACCTAAATTCATTGATTTGGAGGGGTGTCCCAATTCTTTTGGCATAGTGTACATTCATACCATATAGAACATACTTTTGTAGCATTGTGAAGTAATTACTTGGTCAAAATAATTACCTACTCAAGAGAGTATGCGATTTCAGATGCAGCCTCTAACAGTTTACAGGCGGGAGACAATTAGGTCTCAGCTACAATGAGATCTTTTTACTGACTGAAAAACACCAGGAGAAATATACCCAGGGTCTCTGATCAGTGATCAACTGCGTGAACATGATGATGACATGTTATTAGGGGCTGTTCAAGTAAAATAAACTAAATGAATTAAAACTTAAATATTGTTATTACTATTATTATTATTATTATTATTATTCATAATAATGGAAAACTACTTGTTTTTATGTTCTTTCAAGAAAAGTAAATATCTTTATTAACAGTTAATTTATTTGCAATATCTTATTATTAAACTACATAAGGATTATATCACTAGTTGCATCTCTGATTTCTCTTGAATGGCTCATCATTAAGACCAAAAAGTTGCATATCGCTTCTCAAAATACAACAGTCAACAGTTTTTCATGATCAGTTGATTTATCTGTTATATGCTCGGGGAAAGGGCAAAGCAAAATCATTTTCAATTTATTTATATATTAAGTTATTCAAATGTATTTGCAAATTGCTATTCACATTTTGTTCCAAAGCAACCCCCCAGTAAGCAAGCCAAAACAGGTTAGATATTAAGATCCTCCTCTAAGAAGAGACCAAAAGGAGGATCCAAGAAATAGCAAGAGTAGTATGCTTTTCTGAATTCAGTTCAAGACTGAGCTGGGGAAACTCTCCTCATGGGCAATCAGAATGGTACCTACTAGCCTTTTTGACAGGAAGCAACCAAAACAAAATAAAGTTATCAGAAACCCTCATTTCCTGAACATATGTGCTAAAATGATGACGTAACCCACTGCCATGGCACCCACAATAACCCATAACAAACAAATGGAAATGCTGGAAATTCATATTTAAAAAAAATACTCACATACCTAATACCTTGGCCAACCTTTCCCAAATATAAAATGCAGAACGTAGTTCAGTAATATTTCGGTTTTTCAAAATAAATGCATGGGTGTTTTTTGTTTTTTTATAGATTTCCAACAACACTGGAATAAACCAACAAATTTATCTTGCAGGATATCCATGAATGACACCAAAAATTCCTGTTCTCTGTTTCCACAAAATGTTAAAATGGCACTGGATACTATGGTAAACATGTTTTTCATTCGCTAGCTAAACTAACACCCAGTTGTGTGAACTCAGCAAGAACCTCCTTACCACAAACTCTAACTTCCTGCTGATGTGTTGCAATCGTATCTTTGCCACAATTACGTACATACATGCATTGCATTTTATAATACTTCCATTTTGTTAGAATTTGTTCACACAAATTAAAGAAGGTTAATTCATGTAATTTGTTTGTAGAAACAAATTGAGATTACAAAAGAAAAAACAGTCAAGCTTAGTTTAGACCATTTAGTATTTATAAGCAACACAACATTTCAAACTTAAAATGTTAAGTTTGGTGGTGAAGGTAAGGCTGACAGGCTGTTGAGCATACTCAGTTCCCTTTCAGTCAGTACACTACAAGTTCCCATTCAGTCGGTCACTCTCGACGCCACGTCGGAGTACCGACGAATAGGAATCTCGCTCGCGAGAGCCAATCTACTTCGAGTAAAACTAAACGAGCCAATGCACATTGGCATGCAATGATTGCACCAGGTGCTCATGCCACGCAGCGCGGGTATAAATGAGACACAGGTGTTTGCATAAAGTTAGCTTTTTGCTTCGGAGCCGAGTGGTAGATGGTTCAGCCAGATATCACTCTCTACTTCGCAGTCCTGACTGGAAAGAAGCCTGCCCTTTTGGAAGCGATCTCTTCAGTCGGTGTTGGTGTGACGGCACTGCAGCGGGTCGTGTGGTTCTGTGATCATCTCTCTTCCTCTTTTCTGAGCAAAACACAAAGGCTGTTCTCACAGCTGGTTCGGTGCGCTAGGTGGAGAGCGCTGAAAAGCCGTTCTTACGGCTGGTAAGAGAGGGCCTTCGTGTGAGAGAGAGCGCGCACGTCAGGCTGCACTATCCCCTGACTGTGTCGCCGCGACCCCTCCCCCTGCGTGCTTCAGCACCAAGGAGAGCGTCCTTCTATTAGAGCAACACAGATAGAGCTTGCGTCCTTTTCAGGATGACATTCTATCTGTGTGTTTCTGGATGCGGTGGTTATCTGTCACCGAGGGATGGTCACAAGCGCTGTATCTCGTGTTTGGGCGTTCAGCACGCTGAGGCAGCGCTCGTGGATGACTCATGTTCTCACTGCGGGAACATGACCATCTCGGAGTTGCGGTCGAGACTCCATCTCGTAAGGGGTGGAGTCCCCGTGCCTCTGCCTCGATCTAATCCTCCACAGAGGGTTACTTCAGGCAGTAGCACGGGTGATCTGAGGGTTACGGTGAGCGCGCTTCCCCCAGGGAACCAACCCCCGGGGAACCCTCACTCCTCCCGCACTTCGCAGCCAGTAGAGCTGCCGTTGGAACGCGGTGGGCCACCCACGAGGTGTGTACCATCCGTATCCTTCGGGGCTCCTCTTGACGATCAGATGTCCATCGCTGCATCGGAGGGAGGGTCAGAAGTTTCTGGAGATGACGTGTCGGCGCAGGGGGCTCCTTCGGGAAGATCCGCTGTGCCCGATACGGATCCGGAAATGATGGCCATGCTTTCCCGGGCCGCTGAGAGAGTCGGGCTCGTGTGGAACCCTCCACCGTGTCCCGAACCCTCAAGGCTGGACGATTGGTTTCTCGGGGTGGCCCGTGCTGGTTCTCAGCGCCCCACCCCGGTTCCTTTCTTTCCGGAGGTGCATGACGAGCTCACTAGGTCATGGACGGCACCTTTCACTGCCCGAAACCGGCCCAGTGGCTCCTCCTCCCTCACCACCCTCGATGGGGGAGCGCAGAAGGGTTACACGCAGGTGCCGTTGCTATGCAACTGTGCCCTAACTCCACTTCTAGGGGGAACCCGTGTCTCCCCTCCCGGGCCTGTAGGTACTCGTCCGATCTGATCGGAAAGGCCTACCAGGCTTGTGGGGATGCTGCCTCCTCCTTACACGCTATGGCGTTGTTGCAGGTCCATCAGGCCCAGGCACTGAGGACCTTGCACGAGGGTGGTCACGATCCCGCAGTTCTCCAGGAACTGAGAACCGCAACGGACCTCGCGCTTCGTGCGACGAAGGTTACGGCGCGGGCAGTGGGTCGTGCGATGTCCACTATGGTGGTCCAGGAACGCCATCTCTGGCTGTGTCTGGCTGACATGAGGGAAACCGACAAGATCAGGTTCCTTAATTCCCCCTTGTCCCAGACCGGCCTCTTCGGCGACGCGGTCCAGAACTTCGCCCAGCAGTTCACGGCCGCACAGAAGCAGACTGAGGCGATCAGTCACATCCTGCCACGGCGGACAGCTGCTGTCTCCACCCCGCCGCCGGCAGCGCCTCAGCCTGCTCGTCGCCGAGGGCGGCCGCCTGCGTCTGCCTCCGCTCCCGAGTCGCAGCAGCAGCCTCCACCCAAGCGACGTCGTGGAGCCGGGCGTAAGCAGGCCGCCCCGCCCGTCCAGGCCTCTGCCAAGAGGGGTGGCAAGAGCAAGGGCAAGTGGCCCTGAGACGGGCGACCTGGAGATGGGGAGGACTGCTCTTCTGGAGACGGTGACCGCACCGCTCCATCCCCCGGAGGAGGGCCGGGTGGAGAATCTTGTGTTCCGTTTTGTTTCTGTTCCGCCGCTGGGCCCAGCCCCAGCGGTACCCAAATTCTCAATAAAAGAGCAGTTTCCCCTATCTCCGGGTCCCCAGGGGGCTCGGAGGGTTGTGGCCGGTCAAACCCCGGACCACACTCATCCTCCCCCTTCGCCAGCGGGCAGCAGTGGACGATCCCCTCACGGTCCTTCTGCCCACCTGTGGAATCAGGTAAGTGTTGCAATGCACACTCACACCTCGCTGCGGGCCGCCTCCACGAGACAGCCGCCTCAGCCCGGTACCTGTATTCCACCTCGCTGCCCCACGGTGGGTACGCCGGTGGTCCCTTTGGTCCCGCTTGCACGGTCTCTGCGAGCCTGGCTAGCGCTCCCCAGTCCGTCTCGCTGGCTCATTCGGACCATCAGGCTCGGCTATGCGATTCAGTTCGCCCGGCGCCCCCCCCAGGTTCAAGGGCGTCCGCTTCACTTCGGTGAACGCCGCAGACGCCCATGTCCTGCGTGCGGAGATCGCAGTCCTACTGGCGAAGGACGCGATAGAGCCGGTCCCTCCAGCCGATATGAAGACAGGCTTCTACAGCCCGTACTTCATTGTACCCAAGAAGACCGGTGGGTTACGGCCAATCTTGGACCTGCGAGTCTTGAATCGGAGCCTTCACAAGCTACCATTCAAGATGCTCACGCAGAAACGCATCTTCGAATGCATCCGTCCCCAAGATTGGTTTGCAGCGATCGACCTGAAGGACGCGTACTTTCATGTTTCGATTCTTCCTCGACACAGGCCGTTTCTGCGCTTTGCGTTCGAGGGTCGAGCATATCAGTACAAAGTCCTGCCCTTCGGGCTGTCCCTGTCCCCCCGTGTCTTCACGAAAGTCACGGAGGGGGCCCTTGTGCCCATGAGAGAACAGGGCGTTCGCATCCTCAACTATCTCGACGACTGGCTCATTCTAGCACAGTCCAGGGATCAGTTGTGCGAACACAGGGACCGGGTGCTCAGACACCTCAGCCAGTTGGGTCTTCGGGTCAACTGGGAGAAGAGCAAACTCGCCCCCGTGCAGAGGATCTCTTTTCTCGGTGTGGAGTTAGATTCGGTCGGACGGACAGCGCGCCTCACAGAGGAGCGCGTCCAGTCGATGCTGAACTGCCTGAACACGTTTCAAGGCAGGATGGCGGTTCCACTGAAACAATTTCAGAGGCTCCTGGGGCATATGGCAGCCGCAGCGGCAGTAACACCGCTAGGCTTGCTTCATATGAGACCGCTTCAGCATTGGCTACACGGCCGAGTCCCGAGATGGGCGTGGCAACGCGGCACTCACCGGGTGAGCATCACACCGGCCTGCCGCCAATCCTTCAGCCCATGGTCAGACCCCTCGTTCCTTCGGGCCGGAGTGCCTCTGGAACAGGTGTCCAGGCATGCTGTGGTCTTCACGGATGCCTCTGCCATGGGCTGGGGAGCCACGTACAACGGGCATGCAGTGTCAGGGGTTTGGACGGGCCCGCACCTGCATTGGCACATCAACTGCCTCGAGTTGCTAGCAGTGCATCTCTCTCTGAGCCGCCTCAAAAGGCTGCTACGGGGCAAAGATGTACTGGTCCGCACGGACAACACCGCCACCGTTGCGTATATCAACCGACAAGGTGGTCTACGCTCCCGTCGCATGTCGCAACTCGCCCGCCATCTCCTCCTCTGGAGTCAGAAGTGTCTGAGGTCGCTTCGGGCCATTCATGTCCCTGGTGTGAACAACCGTGTGGCCGACGAGCTTTCACGAGCTGCGCTCCCAGGGGAATGGCGACTCCACCCCCAGGTGGTTCAGCTGATTTGGAGACAGTTCGGGGCGGCACAGGTCGACCTGTTTGCCTCCCCAGAAACGTCCCACTGCCAGTGGTTCTATTCGCTGACCGAGGGTACACTCGGCACAGATGCACTTGCGCACAGCTGGCCCGAGGGGCTGCGCAAATATGCGTTTCCCCCAGTGAGCCTACTTGCACAGACACTGTGCAAGGTCAGGGAGGACGAGGAGCAGGTCCTGTTGGTGGCGCCTTACTGGCCCAACCGGTCCTGGTTCCCAGAACTTATGCTCCTGGCGACAGCCCCTCCTTGGCCGATTCCTCTGAGGAAGGACCTTCTGACTCAGAGACGGGGCACCCTGTGGCACCCGCGTCCAGATCTGTGGAAGCTTCATGTCTGGCCCCTGGACGGGACGCGGAGGTTCTAGGTGACTTACCCCAAGAGGTAGTTAACACCATCACTTCGGCACGAGCACCGTCTACAAGACAGGCTTATGCTTTGAAGTGGAACCTGTTCGTCGAGTGGTGTTCTTCTCGCCGAGAAGACCCCCGAAGATGTTCGATCGCGTCTGTGCTTTCCTTCCTGCAACGAGGGTTGGAGCGTAGGCTGTCGCCCTCCACCCTCAAGGTCTATGTTGCTGCAATATCTGCCTATCACGACCACGTAGAAGGTAAGACAGTTGGGAAGCACGACCTGGTCGTCAGGTTCCTCAGGGGGGCGAGACGGTTAAATCCTCCTCGACCCCCCTCCATACCCTCTTGGGATCTTGCTGGTGCTCCGAGCACTTCAGAATGCCCCATTTGAGCCCTTGCGGTCAGCAGAGCTTAAGATTCTGTCTATGAAGACTTTGCTGTTGGCCGCACTGGCCTCCATCAAGAGGGTAGGGGACCTGCAGGCATTTTCGGTCGACGAATCGTGCCTAGAGTTCGGGCCGGGTGACACCCACGTGGTACTGAGACCCCGGCCTGGCTATGTGCCCAAGGTTCCTACCACTCCCTTCAGGGACCAGGTGGTGAACCTGCAAGCGCTGCCCCTGGAGGAGGCAGACCCAGCCCTAGCTTTGCTCTGTCCCGTCCGCGCTCTGCGGATCTACGTGGATAGAACTCAAAGCTTCAGAACCTCAGATCAGCTCTTTGTCTGTCACGGAGGCCAGCAGAAGGGAAAGGCTGTCTCCAAGCAGAGGATGGCCCACTGGATAGTGGATGCCATCACCTTGGCTTACCAAGCACAAGGTGTGCCCTGTCCGCTCAGGGTGCGAGCACACTCTACTAGAAGTGTTGCATCCTCCGGGGCGCTGGCACGTGGCGCCTCGCTGTCAGACATCTGTAGAGCTGCGGGCTGGGCGACACCCAACACGTTCGCTAGATTCTATAGCCTACGTGTAGAGCCAGTGTCCTCCTGTGTTCTCACCTCAAACGGGTAGAAGCACTGAGAGGCCCTGGCTCTTGTCGGCTTGCTGCGCCCCGGCGCTTTATTCTCCAGAAGCAAACTCTGTCGAGTCCTCCATCTCCCTCGGTGCCGGACGTGGCGGAACGTCTGGCATCAGGCCCCTTACCGCTGAATCCTTGAGAACCGGTACTGGGCTGGGGATATATGAGTGACCCTGCGGGGATCCCATATATTTTTCCACGGTCGCTCCTACGGGAAGCCCGTGTCTTTCCCTTGGGAGAGCCTTCCCGTCACTGGGACTGAGCCCCCTCTCTCCTTTGCGGGCTACGGCTCAGCATTGTACCCCACATAACTTCGGGGTACGATGTGGGCTCCGCAGCGTTCCCCTCACTAGGGCACGCTTTCCCAGTGTTATCCAATAGTCACTGAACGGGTCATGCGGAACAGCAGTGATGGACTTCTCTGTGTGAGCCCCGTCTCATCAGGTAAGAGAGCTCAGGAGGCTCACACAGGGCACTGGACGGGGGCCAGAGGCCATGGCGCTTTGGTAGGGATTCCTATTCGTCGGTACTCTGACGTGGCGTCGAGAGTGACCGACTGAATGGGAACGTCTCGGTTACGTATGTAACCCTCGTTCCCTGAAGGAGGGAACGGAGACGCCACGTCCCGTCGCCATGCCCTCTGCACCCTGCTGGGGTGCCGTCTACCTACTCTGCTCCTCAGCAAAAAGCTAACTTGATGCAAACACCTGTGTCTCATTTATACCCGCGCTGCGTGGCATGAGCACCTGGTGCAATCATTGCATGCCAATGTGCATTGGCTCGTTTAGTTTTACTCGAAGTAGATTGGCTCTCGCGAGCGAGATTCCTATTCGTCGGTACTCCGACGTGGCGTCTCCGTTCCCTCCTTCAGGGAACGAGGGTTACATACGTAACCGAGACGTTACGTCAGTTACTGACGAAATGGGGGTTTCACTTAGAAGCCAATCGCCTTTGAGCTCTACAAAACGAGCCAATGGCATGAAAATGCCATGGGTCTGCGGAATTTAAATGACGCAACCCCACCCCACCGCCTGGGTATAAAGGGCGTTGCGTGGCAATCTCGCATTATGTTACCTGCTGAAGAGCCGAGGCATGAGCGCCCGGCCGTTCCAGCGGTACAGCGGAAGTGGCATGGGGACGTAACGTCTCCGTCTCCTTCACGGAACGAGGGTTACATACGTAACCGAGAAGTTCATCACTGATGTGCAGGCCTGAGAAAGCAATTATAATAGCAGAATAATGCTTATTACTACCACTAGTGGCACTATAGCACAGCACACAGGTGAGTTACTTAGAGGGTTAGTTCACCAAAAAAATAAAAATTCTGTCAATTACTCATCCTCATGCATTCCAAACCCACGTCCTCGTCGGACCACAAATGGAGATATTTTTAATGAAATCTGAGAGATTTCTGCCCTTCCATTGAAAGTCTATTCACACTAAAACTGTGACTCTTCAAAACTTTCAGAAAGGGATTGTAAAAGAAATCCATATGAATTGATGAATTTAAATTTGGTAAACACAAGCTCAAGCATGCTTGCTTGCTTGACGTGTTCAAGATGAGCCAATGAACCAATGAGGTTCATTCTTGCGTGTCACGCCAGCACATTTGAGCTTCCACAAGAACCATTCTGTGTCCGAAAGGCATCTGACTTGCTGCCCTATCAGGCAATGACTTTGCAGGCAGTCTTTACGCACCAAGGTACCTCAAAAAAACGATTTCGCACAGGTTTCTGAGGCAGCATAATGGTTTAATGATCTATAACAAAATAGAGCAAGCTTTGATGAAAACTAAGCAAATATTTAGTCTCACTAGAAATAACATCAAAAGTGGAAAAAGTTGGTAAATTTTTTTTACATTTACACAAACTGACCACAACCGCAACTTTCAGATGACCTTTTTTTTTTTTAGCTCAACTGTCATGGAATGGAACACATTATCATAGGCAGTGAAGGATACATCTATGCTGCCTTCAAAAATTGATCAGATGAAGGTATAAAGTGAAGCTATACTGGATTCAGACGTGACTTGATCCTAAATATATCCACTAAAGGCAGCATTTTTCAGTGGTTTGTTCTTGCTCATCAAGCTTTCAGTCAGGACCACTTAAGTCAAAAACACCAGACCATACCAGGCAATCCTCCCTGGCTCTTCCTGCTAATTGAAGAGACAGCAGAGGAGCCAAATAAGTGTTTCAGGAAGCAAATCTAACTGAATTTAATTGTAAAGAGCCAATCAATCTATGTGAAGCTAGCATAAGGAATGTAGCTAGAGCTAATGATATAAGTAAATAAATAGTAAATAGGTGGTATGACTCCGTTCTAAATTTCCCGTTCCTTTTCATGAGCTCCAGGAAAAGCTAAGACAGGGAACAGCAGTCACTTCTGGGGACGATCCTCCCATTTTACAAACTGGGAGAACAGCGTAAATCCCCCAAACAGACCATACCAGGCAATCCTCCCTGCTTCCTAAAACTCTGTTGGATCCTCTGTTGGCTCTTCGATTTAGCAGGAAGAGCCAACAGAGGATCCAAAAGAGCGTTTGAGGAAGCCAATCTAACTGAATTTAATTGTAAAGAGCCAATCGATCTAAGTGAAGCTAGCATGAGGAATGAAACTAGAGCTAATGATAGAAGTAATTTATATTTAAGTAAATAGGCTCAACAGCTACTGAAGCTATAATATTTAATTTTCAAGCCACAGATCAGGGAGCAGCACTCATAGCTTTTCTTAAGGAGGGCTCGAGCATCGGGCCAGAGGTAACGTTTATAAGCGGCTAAAGACCATCGCCTCATTGCCTTCAATGTAGAGACAGGAGTGGAGGAAGCAGCCATTGTTGCAGCCCCTATGTACAGAGAATGAGGCGTATAACACTCTGGGGGAAGCTTGCAGTACTTGCAGAGCAGGTGGAGACGGGAGGAAAACCAAGCTCTGGACATGGGCTTTCCCTCCTCCATGGCAAATAATCGTTCCTGCTGACCAGCTTGTGGACAGCTCCTCAGGTAAGCCAACATAGATGACAGATAAAAAGCAGTTAGATTCAGAGATAAAAATGTTTCTCCCCTGTTCCTATCAGTTTAGAGTGCTTAGAAATATGGTGAAGTGGTAAGAATAAAGTACAAAAGAACTGTGATTTTCTGATGAAACCCTATTCACTTTTATAAAGTGGTCATTTTAAAAGCAGGTTTTGCACTCAAGTACTGATCCACAATATTGTTAAACTGTACCTTACCATTAGCATCCTACTTAAATATTTGCAACCAAAAATGTATAATATAACAACTACATAACAGTTGTCTACACATAAGAGACACATTAGACTTGTGATGTGTTCAAGTCCTCCCAGGAAGTTTGTATTTATGAGTCATAATTACTAAGTCAGTTGAATTCAAATCACTTTGGTCAAAGCAAATTAGTGTACCTTTTCTACAAAAAATACACCAAGATTTTTTAAACTCTACTTCTACAAAATTTATGAATAAAGAATATGGGCATCAGGCATTTTAAGATTTTTATGCAATTTATGAAGGTGCCATAAACTAATTGTATTATTCTATTGTATTTTCTACTTGCACCTTAGATCATTTTATTTTAAAATTTCACTGACACACCCCCAACTCAAAAACGTCTCAGTTACGTATGTAACCCTTGTTCTCTGAAGGAGGGAACAGTGACACCACGTTGATGACAGACGAAAAGGAATCTCGCTAGAGAGGCCAATCTATTTTGAGTGTAACTAAACGAGCCAATGCACATTGGTATGCAATGACTGCACCAGCTGCTCTGCCATGCAGCGCTGGTATATAATGAGTAGCAGGTGAGTTGCACTTTAGGTTTTTGCTGAGGAGCAGAGCCGGTGACCTGGCACCCCAGCTGGGTACAGCAGTTATGGCGATGGGACGTGGCGTCTCCATTCCCTCCTTCAGGGAACGAGGGTTACATACGTAACCGAGACATTCCCATTCAGTAGGTCACTCTCGACACCACGTCGATGACCAATGAATAGAAATCCCTACCAAAGCGCCATGACTGCTGTCCCCTTCCAATGCCCTGTGTGAGCCTCCTGATCTGTCGAGAATGTCAATCGTTGCTGTTTCGCATGACCCATTCAGTGAGACTATTGGATAACACTGGAAAAGCGTGCCTGGAAAGTGTGGGTGTCGCCCAGCCCGCAGCTCTACAATGTCTGTCAGCGAGGCACCACGTGCCAGCGCCCAGGAGAGTGATAGAGTAGGCCTGGTAGAGTGAGCTTGCAACCTGAGTGGGCAAGGCACACCACTATCCAGTGGGCCATCCACTGCTTGGAGACAGCCTTTCCCCTCTGCTGGCCTCCATTACAGACAAAGAACTGCTCTAAGGTCCTGAAGCTTTGAGTTCTGTCCACGTACAGTCGCAGAGCGCGGACAAAACAGGGCAAAGCCAGGGCTGGGTCTGCCTCCTCCGGGGGCAGCGCTTGCAGGTTCACCACCTGGTCATAAAGTCCTACCTAGTGGTAGAAACCTTGGGCACACAGCCAGGCCGGGCCAGTACCACGTGGGTGTCACCCAGCCAAGTGATGGTGTTAAGCACCTCTTGGGGTAAATCACCTAGAACCTCTGCGTCCCGTCCCTACCTGGTCCCTACCAGAAATTTCCAGAGGTCTGGACGCGGGTGCCACAGGGTACCCTGTCTCTGAGAAAGTAGACCCCTCCTCAGTGGAATCCGCCAGTCCTCCCTGAATTTGCACAGGGTCTGTGCAAGTAAGTTCACTGGGGGAAACGCATATTTGCGAAGGCCCCGGGGCCAGCTGTGTGCCAGTGCAGAGTGTTCCCTTGGTCAGGGAATAAAACAACTGACAGTGAGATGTTTCTGGAGAGGCAAACAGGTCTACCTGAGCGACCCCGAATTGTCTCCAGATCAGCTGGGGGGTGGAGTCACCATTCTCCCGGAAGCGCAGCTAGTGAGAGCTCGTCGGCCACACGGTTGAGCACACCGGGGACATGAATGGCCTGAAGCGACCTCGGATGCTTCTGAGTCCAGAGAAGGAGATGGTGGGCGAGTTCTGACATGCGACGGGAGCATAGACCACCTTGTTGATTGATGTACGCAACGGTTGCAGTGTTGTCCATATGGACCAATATACCTCTGCCCTGTAGTGGCTTCTTTAGGCGGCTCAGTGCAAGATGTACTGCTAACAGCTTGAGGCAGTTGATGTGCCAATGCAGTTGAGGGCCCATCCACACCCCTGACACTGCATGCCCGATGTCAGTGAAACAAGGGGTCCGACCACAGGCTGAAGGTTTGGCGACAGGCCGGTGTGATACTTACCCGGTGAGTGCCACACTGCTATGCCCATCTCGGGACTCGGCCGTGAAGCCAGTGCTGAAGTGGTCTCATATGAAGCAAGCCAAGTGGTGTTACTGCCACTTCGGCTGCCATATGCCCCAGGAGCCTCAGAAAAAGTTTCCTTTGTTCCCGTCCTTCCTTTGAACGTATTCTGCACCGACTGAGTACGTTCCTCTGTGAGGCGTGCTGTCTGTTCGACCAAATCCAACTCCATAAAGAGAAAAGAGATCCATTGCACAGGGGAGAGTTTGCTCTTTCAGAGGGGACTCAAGCTTTCCGGAGAAAGAAGTCAACCGGCATGTCGACGTGGTCATGTTCTCATGCGAAAACATGAACCACCCACGAACACCGCCTCAGCATGCTATGCCCAGACATGTGAGACAGTGATCATGACCATCAATGAGGACAGAAAATGACAGCATCCAGAAACACATGGGTGGAATGTCATCTTTAAAAAAAGACGCAAACTCACACTCGTGTAAAGCTTTTTTAGGGAACTGCTCTCCTTGGTGCTGAAGCAACACTGCGAAGAACACGACGGCAGCAGGAAAACCTGGCATTGCGATGTTCATCATGGCGCCGAATAATATCCAGTAAGCTACGTCCATAAAAATTTATTATGAATTTGATGCGAGTAGATTAAAACAATGGCCAGTAACATGCATACTGTATGTGGTATAATCATACTTATTAGCGAATAATCAGAATAATGAAAATTGCATGTAAACTAAAGAGCTCTGCTCATGTCATGTAAACATCTTACTGAGACTAAGACTATACTCTGATTATTATAAATAGTCGCATTATTGGTGCTCATGTAAACGTAGTCACGGAGAGGGAATGTGCAGCCTATAGTGTGCTCTCACTCTCGTTGAAGGCGCAGCTCTTACCAGCTGTAATAACAGCTTTTCAGCGCTCACTGAAGGGGCACACAAATAGACAACGAGGACTCGATCATCGCTGTAGCACCGTCACACCAACGAAAAGAAAGCTTCTTCCCTGAAGAACTGGCTCTTAGAGACACTGCTTGCAGTTGGAGGGGAGTGTTTGAGGATATTCAAACCCAAGCCGTCAAACTGACATCATCTGAGAAGGAACGCCATTCCAGACAGGAAGTTACTTTTCAGATTTTGATTAAAGAGATTACCACGGCAAACAATTTTTTTCAGAGTATTAACTTGCACGGATTAATTGTTCACCCTAAGATTAGTAATGTTTGCTAACAAAGTAAATAAGGTCGATTTTGATTTCATGAGGACTTTAATAATTGTATTTTATTGACAAAATATTTTAGTTTGTCTTGTATATTTTTTTTCTTGTATATATTAGATCAGATAACATTTTAAGCTGTCATATGGACGTTATATATATATATGACTCTAGGAACAAGTCTCTGTCTGAATGATTATAAAAGCATCAGCTCTGATTTTAATAGCAACAAATCTCTGTCTGCATTATTTTAAAAGAATCAGCTCTGATAGTCAAGCAGACACACTCTGTCTGTTTTTTCATATGTGTTTGACTCATCAAGTCACACACTGCCCTTTTTTTCCATTCAGACACAGGCTCATAAAAAACTAAGTGATGTATGTACCCATGTGTTTTGTCCATAGTGAATTGCTGTACAGCACACTTTTGACAAATGTAATCTTTAAGCAGTAATATAAGGTGAAGAGTCATGCTCAAGCGGTTCATGGGAGTTTTGATGGGTTCAAAACTACAATCTTCCCAACTAAACAAAGCTAAAATTAAATATGCCAAAAAACAAAACAAAAAAAAACACACAAAAACCCCCCCCAATATGAATAAAAACAACACGTCAATGACATTCTCTAAGTTCAACAGTTGAAGAGTTTTAGAGGCCTCAGTGGGTGTGAAAACCACCCTGAGACATGAAAAACATAATCGGGAAATTGCTAACAGCTATATATGCAGTGCCCTTGACGTGAGAAGTTATTGCTTACACATCTGAAAAATGCGTTTTTGAGTTGTCGCTTCGGGTGTGCAGAAGCGGCAGGTGCCATAGTGCTTCTGGAACAGGGATCAATCTGTAGAAAGCAGAAACTGAAGCCATTTATTTCAGGTTTCCTGTTTATCACACACTTGTCACAGAAAACAGGGTTAACTAGTGAAACGAACATCTCACCTTTAAGAATTTGACTATTAGACTTAAACATTTGTGTTCAATTTTTTTTGTTTGTTTTGATGCTTTGTAATTAAATACAGTAAATCTCCAAAGTTAGAATGCAGTGATATTTTCAGTGCACACATATTTTAGAGACTTTCGTGCCTAAACACTAATATTAAGCATAATAGAGTCAGAGACTCTGTTCATTGTGGATCTCAGTTGTTTTGGTAAAGTTCTGTCTAACCACATGTACAAATAGACTGATCTAGGACATCACAGGAATAAATTAGTCATTGCTTTATATGCTGTATCTGTGCACTCCATGCATAACATGGAGCAAAGGTTTTTAAATTTTGATTGCATACATTTAAAGAGTGTTTAGCAGAAAATGGAAAGATTTCTTAAAAGCCACATCCTCTCAAAAGTTAGGATGGTTGGTGACAGCAGTAACCAGTAGCCGTAAATGACCTTTTCAATTTCTGTTTATTAAAAGTAGAAAGGCTCTGAAAGTATTTTAAATTACCATTCACCATTAATTTTTTTTTTCCTTTGTCGTCGATCTCATATGGAATATACATCCTCAACACTAAAGAATATACAAGACATAAACAGAGTTTCATTTAAAAATGGAAGTTGTGAAGAACAAAATCATGGAATGCAACCTGCATTCTCAACCTTTACGCAATATGCTACTACTTGTCATATTCAGCTACTGTAGTTAAGTACAACCACAAAGCAGGCACTAGTGTTCTTCGATTCATCAAGATCTTGTTTTAAGTGACTAACATTTGCCTACAGGTGCATATAGGATGTTTCAAACTAAACAGGGAAGTCTTTTAAAAGCTTGCAGATGTAATTTTCAACTTCTAACAATAGAACGAAGAACTGCGCACTTTCACAACTGCTGTCACACCCAATAGTGCTGCAAACCGCATAATAAAGAATCAAAACACATTTCATTTAATGGAAAAATGTATCCTAAACTGATGAAAAATGCATTCAACTGCAGGAAAAATGTATCCACAAAAATTTTACAATTCCAATTCACATATAAAACTTATACCAAATGAAGCTGGATTCTTTCCTGCTCATTAATACATGCATATCATTATTTTTATTTTTTTGTTAAAATTATTTTATATATATATATATATATATATATATATATATATATATATATATATATATATATATATATATATAATGTGTGTGTAAAAATCATTCTCTTTTTTCTCTACTGATGTTCTTGAGAGTTGTGTCAATCTTCACAATTTTAGCAACCAAAATAACACATTTTATCAAAATAACACATTTTATTTAAACTGATGGGAAAATGCCTAAACCTTCTCTTTTTTCTCTATTGATGTTCTTGAGAGTTCACAATTTTAGGTACCAAATTATTAACGTAGGGGTTATTAAGTCCTGATGAGTTTTTTCTGAAACCACAGTTGAACACGTGTAGGATGGCAATTAACATGTGACAGTGAGAGGTCCTCACTCAAACGAGAACTACTGAGAAAAAGAAAAAAAATGGGCAGATCTTGATCAGCAATACAGGAAATAGTGTCAGTCGTCATGGTTACAAAAGCAGGCTGGAAACAATATTTCATCGCTCAGTTGGGGTGTGCTAGAAAACGTGGTTAATGCCGGACCAGGAGATGCCATGATCAGACCACTTGACAAAACAAACACACAAACACTGGAGAAAAAGAAAGTGTTGGTAAGTACATACATATGCTTTTATAATAATGTGTGTTTGTGTGTGTGTGTGTGTGTGTGTGTATAAAAATGTAAATGTATATATAATTATAATATATAATTCAGCTTGCATAATTTAAGTAAAAACATAAATGTGAATACACATGATCATAATCAGAAATATCCATTCTAGTATGCGGTGTTGCTTCAGAGCATGCAAGTACTGAGTGTACTGGCACATGGATGAAAAGATCCTACTTCTGATTTATTAACATACTGAAAGTTGTAAATCGCAAGGTTGCCATTATACAGTGAAAATAAGTATTGCAACATGCTAAAGCATATTCATTTTTTAAAGCAAACCTTTAATTTACTATTACAATTTTTATTAAGTATTGGTCCTCTCACTCTCTTTCAAAAAGCAGCTATTGGATTTGCAGAAGTATACTAGCCATTACACAATAACCATTACCCCATCACAGAGAATTGTTTTCTACCCAGACATGTTTTTCTTGCGGTCAAGGTCTTTGTGAGGTGTCGAATTCGGGCAGTTGTAGGACTGACAGGAAACACCTTTTGCTGCTCCAATGGAGCACGGCACTCGTCTGGACCTCTATTCTTTGCATTAGCAATGATGATTGACATAACACTTCCTTGCCATTCACAGCAGTATCACAAACTTCCATACACACACGTAAAAATAAATTGACTCGTTCATAAAAACATCATCGTAAGGAGTTTGGGGGCGAACGAGTGCTTTAAAACCGCAGCTGGCTTGTGCAGACTGCCATGTATGCCCGTCACCCGTTACAAAAAAGGACCTAAAAGTGCTGCACTTCCTTAGTGAAACAACACCATGCAACCTAATACAAGCATTGATCGTGTTCTCTCAGGTATGTAGTAATGTATCTGTTTTCCCTTCTTCAGATTTCATAACTGACCATATGGAGATGGTAGCATCTACAAACTCAACTCATAATGACTCTGACATCTGTACCAACCTGTACGACCATCGTGGTTGGGCACAGTATTTCCTGCCTGCAATGTATTCTCTGATTTGCATTGTGGGACTGCTGGGCAATGTGTTGGCCTTGCATGTCATTTGGCCTAATTTAAAAAAAATCAACTCCACAACTCTGTACTCAGCCAACCTGGTGATGTCAGACATCTTGTTTTCCTTTGCTTTGCCCTTGCGTGTGGTTTACTATGCTCTGGGATTTCACTGGCCAATGCGGGAGGCTTTATGCAAGGCCGTGGCGCTGCTGTTCTACATCAACATGTATGCTGGCGTCAACTTCATGACTTGTTTGAGCGTGGACCGTTTCATTGCAGTGGTGCTGCCACTGCGCTTCTCCCGCTTCCGGAAGGTTCAGAAGGTGCGGTACATTTGTGCGGCCGTATGGGCCTTGGTGTTGATGCAGACACTGCCTTTGCTGTCAATGCCCATGACGAACACCGAACAAAGTGGTCACGTAACATGTATGGAGTATCCCAACTTCGAGAAAATCGACAACCTGCCTGTCATGCTCATCGGTGCCGTGATGCTCGGCTTCGGCATCCCTGTGATCACCATCCTGATCTGCTATTCGGCACTGTGCTCCAAGCTCCGCCTCCTGGCCAAGTCCAATAAACTGACAGAGAAGTCGGGTCGCAGTCGCAAAGCCATCGGCGTGATTTGCACCGTCATTCTGGTGTTCGTGGTGTGCTACAGTCCATATCACATCGACCTCCTGCAGTACATGATCAGAAAGATGCGGTACAAGCCAGACTGCTCAGAACTGCATGACTTTCAGATCTCCCTTCACATCACCGTCTGTCTGATGAATCTCAATTCATGCCTCGACCCCTTCATCTACTTCTTCGCCTGCAAAGGATACAAGAAGAAGGTACTCAAACTGCTCAGAAAGCAAGTCAGCATGTCCTTCTCGAGCGTGGTCAGGACATCCCCCGAAGGCTCCTCCAAAGACGTGTTTGCAAACGACAAAATCCTAATGAGCTCCAGAAGCAATCAGAAAGAGAGGAGCAGTGTGCTATTGAGTGACTAATGATGGCAATGTTTTTGAACTAACAAGAACAAGAAATGCAGTTGAGTGACTGTATGAGACTTAAAACCACACCAAATTTATTACCTCTGGATTATTTTACATTTCATGCTATTGGTTCTCTGTCGGTAGTTAATATTTTGTGATGCTGTTTAAAGATTATTGCACATTTGTCTTAGTTCATGGTAGAATTTGTTCTGGAGTTTTTTAATTGATCTTTTGAATAATAAAGTAAAGAGTTGAGATGACAAAAACACATGCAGTGAAATGATGAGCTACAGCATTCGTGAAGTACCAAGAAACAGTAAACCCAGTGATTCCTGAAATCTGATTCACAGAATGAGATTCCAGTCACAAATAGATTCAGATTCAAATCACTGATTCATTCGGTGATATTTCATCATTACAATCAGTCATTTACTCTTTTTTCCACTGAAGTCATGGTTTTGTGATTTTACCTGAGTTTAAAGAGAATAGCACAAGCAAGTAGTATTGTAGTGTGGGCTGAGACAGTACATACAAGTGACAATCATAACAAACCTCAACCTCTACCAACTAACCACATGAACTTGCCTATACTGATTGTTTCAAAATTCGACATTAATCGATTATTATTTAAATGTTATTTGATTTTGACCAAAACTGTAATAATTATTTGCAGACAAAAGTACCTACTAAAGCACCATGCAGTATCTCTGTGGTCCACAAAGGGGTGTACAGGGTAAAAACCACTGTCCCAGTTTCTAGTTACAAGTCTAGTAACAAAAACTAAATCAGAAAAATTTGTTTAATTTCAACCATTCCGTTTCAGTGGCTATTGGCAAAGCAATAACCTTTCTGGGTAACACTTTATTTTAAGGGTCCAGAAAAATGCATTAGTTAAGCATTAATTAATGATTAACATGTTCACAATTGAGCATTAGTTAAGCACGAACACACTAGCAATTAATGATTAACTTTACATTTTAAGGGTCTGGAATTATGCATTAGTTAAACTAGTAATTAATGATTTACTTGTTCACAATTATGCATTAGTTAAGCATGGGCACAATAGTAATTAATGATTAACTTAACATTATAGTAAGGGAATATTAGCCATTATTAACAACTTAATAAGCCATATATTATTTTTGTGTAGTGATGTAATTATATTTCTGTGCCATTCTGTTAAGTTAACTGAACAATAAGTTAGTAATTATGTTTAATTATTGCTGATTTTGCTGTTGTAAATTGACCCTCTATTCTAAAGTGAAAGTTTTATCCACATTAATTATGGCACTTATTGAGTGATATTTAAGTTTATTACCAGAATAAGCCAATAATTAAGGCTAAACTGCCACTAATTTAGTACAAATAAAGACAATTTGACCCCGTATTCTAAAGATAAGTTCTTATTTACATTTTTGGTTTGTTTAGCAGTTATTCTGCAACGTGATCTCACGAGAATGTGTATTTTTATGTAAAGTGTGGTTCTACATGCATCTAACACGAACAACATTGACAGCACGAAACATTTCGCTCCGTTTGTGACTTCTGCTGCAAACTCGGTTCAAAGGATTACGTTAAACAAAACTACACTTTAAAACCCTAAAATGAATAACATTTCTGTAATCACTTAACCATTATTTATCATGTAATACTTATTTTGTTTGCTGTGGGACACAATGACTAAAAAGTACACCAAAACGCAACATAAATTCACAAAAAAAAATTTGCCTGCTTCGTCACAGATTGCGACATGCCGTGTTTTAATGTTTGAATGAGAAACGCGCGCCTTCAAATAGTGGAGTGAAGCTTAAATTAAATAACTTAAATTATGCTCTATACCTCATACAAAACTATATCGCCAGAGGACTGCGACTGCAACACATCGTCATTCAGACTACTATTGGTACTAATTTGACATTTTTGACATTTTGACAATAAAAAATTATTGTGATTACACTTTTGTTAGTTATGTTTTTCGTTATAACCCTACATATTTTTAAGAAATTGTTATATGTAGGTTTAGAGGTTTGAGTGAGATTAGTGACTCAAAATATCATAAATTTAAATTTTTCCAAACATTTCTGCCTAAGTTGTATTGTCATTTTTTATTCTCTGTAAAATGGTTATGTTTGGGTTTAGGGATATAACATGTATCTATAAAATGGTAAAAGGGAAATTCTTTTTTATGATATAAAATATATTTTATGTTTTCTGTTGTAAACGCATAATACGTTTGTTTAAATGTTGCCAATACGTTTATGTACCTTGCACCATTTATCCAAATATACAAAAAGTATGTTTTGTGTCTGTAAAAGCTGCTTATTAACTTATATAAATAACTGCCATGATTGAGGATATAACTTTCACTTTAGAATAGAGGGTCAAATTGCCTTTATTAGTACTGTATTAATGGTAGTTAGGCTTAATTATTGGCTTATTCTGGGTAATAAACTTAAATATCACTCAATAAGTGCCATAATTAATGAGGATAAAACTTTCACTTTAGAATAAAGGGGGTAAAATTGCCTTTATTACATTATTTTAGCAATTTATAACGGCAAAATCAGCAATAATTAAACATAATTATTAGCTTATTAAGTTGTTAATAATGGCTAATATTCCCTTACTATAATGTTAAGTTAATCATTAATTACTATTGTGTCCATGCTTAACTAATGCATAATTGTGAACAAGTAAATCATTAATTACTAGTTTAACTAATGCATAATTCCAGACCCTTAAAATGTAAAGTTAATCATTAATTACTAGTGTGTTCGTGCTTAACTAATGCTTAATTGTGAATTGTGATCATTAATTAATGCTTAACTAATGCATTATTTTAGACCCTTAAAATAAAGTGTTACCTCTTTCGGTAACAATCAAACTGCTTAATGGATGAGTTACGAAATATACCCTGGTGAAAAAAAATATTACACTAGCCTAGTTTATTATTATTATTATTTTAGAAATGCCATCTTTATAAGCCTTTTTATAAGGGAAAGACATTCTACATTTTTGCTGGTCCTAGCTGGCTAACCCTTTTGGCTAGTTTCAGATGGGTTTTAGGCAGCTGGTTTCCAGCTAAACCTAAGGCTGGTTCAATATTTTCTTCTGGACCAAGATCTTGCAGCCATGCAAATTTTGAATTCAGTGTAATTACAACAAAAAGCCATAAGAGGGAGACATAAAGCAAAAAGTGAAGTTCATGATAGCAACATTGCTAATATTTCTTAGAGACAGGGAGATTCATTTGCTTGTTATCCTAAATCTAATTAAAACTTTTACTTTTCCGCCCTTCAGAAAGGCACTACAATGTACAACTGCAGTAGGCCTAAATGTTTACTGCAGACTTATTGTGATTGGTTAGTTGACTGAAATTGGTTATTTTCGGGTTTGCATAAAAATACTTTGTCTGAAAAATGGCCAAATAGTTCATCTTCAGAAGGGATGTGAAAGACTGAATCAGGGACACCACAGACAAAAACAGGAAAAAGTTCAAAGACCAATATGTGATGTCCCCAGAGAAGCAGAACAGCAGATGCAGGGGGGATTGTGGTTAGCCAAACTGCAAAAATGGACGGAAGTTGCTATGTTGCTTCAAACCTCCTTGAACTGATCCTTTTTACAAAGGGGACATAAAAAAAAAAAAAAGAACCTTACAGTATATGACATGAAATTGTCAAAGATGTATTATTACTATTACAGTGATCGCAAAAGGCATTACATTCAAGTTATATAATGAAGTTATATTCTATGCAGTATCCAGATGAACTGTTTTATATTATGTCATCTACATTGAGGTCCTGGCTTGTTTAATAATGGCTGTATTTATATTACCTGTTTAACTAGAAGTGTGACGAGATTCAACGTGTGACGTACCAATTTCCAATATTTAAAACGTGATATTTCTCATCGAGGTGAAAAGCTGTCTCGCAATATCAGCATGATGGACTTGAGTTTGTGGCAAAACCTTGCTCTTTGTTTGGGTTTCCAATACGCATATAAAGTCGGACACACTTTATGTTTTATTGTGAAGTGCAGCTCGGGTTAATAATTCTGCATATGCTTTGAGTTTAGGTTGCTTATAAAGTTCATCTAGGTCTAGGAGATACTGTGTCATTACACCAGATTTGTCACGTAAATCATTTATAAACCTACACCAACACAAGAGAACATACATCAATTTGTTTCTAAATATGCAAATTATGTTCTTGTTCAAGAAATGCTACAGTGGCTGAGAAGTGGATAAATATTAAAGATTAAGTGGACATTAGAATTAAATGTTATTTGGCCAATGTTAAAGGGATAGTTCAACCAAAAAATGAAAATTATCCCAAGATTTACTCACCCTCAAGTCGTCCTAGGTGTATATGACATTCTTCTTTCAGACGAATACAATCAGAGTTATATTAAAAAATGTCCTGGCTCTTCCCAGCTTTATAATGGCAGTGAATGGCAGGCCAAAATTTGAAGACCAAAAAAAAGTGCATCCATCCATTATAAAAGTAATCCACACGGCTCCGGGGGTTAATAAAAGTCTTCCGAAGCGAATCAATGGGTTTTTGTAAGAAAAGTATCCATATTTAACACATTATAAAGTAAAATATCTAGCTTCCGGAGGACCGACTTTCGTATTCAACTTTTATAATGGATGGATACACTTTTTTGGGCTGCCATTATAATGCTTGGAAGAGCCAGGACTTTTTTTCATATAACTCTGATTGTCGTCTGAAAGAAGAATGTCATATACACCTAGGATTGCTTGAGGGTAAGTATATCATGGGGTAATTTTCATTTTTGGGTGAACTATCAGTTTAAACAAGTATTTGAAGATGTAAAGTGCCACAACAACAATCACCAGGCCTTTGGTGCCCTCTGCAGGCATTTGTTATATATGTATATAATGTATACAGTAAGTTGATTATGTTTCTATTATGTATATTACATTTTGTATTTTAACAGTACATACCTGTTTTGAACCAATTTATTATTGCCCTATTGTTATTATATATGTATTTAAAATCATTTTAAAGGCTATTGTTCACTTAGGTCTATTTATATTACCACAAAAATGATCTGATTACTCGATCAATCATCAAAATAATCAACAGATTACTTGATTACCAAAATAATCGCTAGTGAAAGCACTAGATTAGTTAAAACATTCCAAAATGCACCAGCATTGTGCACTGCATTTTGTGACTTTCAGTCGAATAAAATTGTTACGGTCATATATTGTCATTGAAGGTTTCTTAAAAATCGCATCGTCTCGTTCTCGTGAACTCATTATCATGTATCATCTCGTCTCGTAAGCTAAGTGTATTGTCACACTCCTACTATATACCAATCTACCTCTTAAGATTACAGGAACGTACCAACTTATGAAAAAATATGGCCTGGATTTAGACTTGAATGTGCCGGTCTTGACTACAACACTGCTGTCTCTATCTCATATTTCCATACAAGTCTATAAAACGAGATTAAATCATTATTCAGGTGTCACTTTTCTAGAGCTATAGTATTCACTTCTCTAGAATCGACATAATATTATGTATGACATTGGCATAAATTAAATGATTTGGACTAAATATAAAACCGTTGTCTCACTTATATCTTCTGGAGAAAAAGTTTTCAGCTTATAAGGCCTGTTGGGAGTCTAATTTGCATTGACCAGATTTGATACATTCAATTTTACTGCCCAAGGTTAAAATGATCCAAGTACACTTATAATGGTAAGAGTGCTTCATAACCTACCCCTTTTGGCTTCAAATATTAAAATATTTTCAATTACTAAAATTGCATCCAGAAATGAAGGTCAACCTATAAAAAAGCTTCCTAATTTTTCTAAATCCTGTTTTTATTTTTCTATGTGATGCACTCTGTGATTGCTTATACTCATCTAATATATCCAATACATTCCTTCATGATGCTAATAATCATAGAGATCTGTGCACAGGCTATGTAACTGACAAAAAAAGTATATTATTGCTTTAGTACTTCATAGGACCTGGAGGTCTTCCTTCCCCTTTTTTTTAATATGGAGGAACTGAAAAAAAATAAACTATGTGCACGTAGAGACCAAACAGACGTTCCTCATTTCACAGGCCTCAAGTTCATTTCTCTAATCTTTCACAACAATTTCACAAAAAATCCCAGGGTTTCTACTATAGATATTAACAGACTGTTTTTGTGTGTCAGTAATCCCCATATGGGGAAGTTAAAACTAGTGGCTTCCTGATGTGGGCGATTGTCGAACAGAGGAAATGTCAGACAGAGTTTTAAAGGGTGAATGAAGCAGTCAATGTATAGTGTAGGTGTCACATTGGTACGACTATTTGAGGTAACAGTTTACAATGGAGAACATGGTAAACTCACTGTAATGATGGAAAATATTAATGTACTACACAGATTACAGTGTTTCAGTGTTGATGTTTTTAAAGTATCTTCTTTCACACTAGAATACTAAACTTCCGGCCAAATGTCGCTGCTGGAACACTTAATTTGTGTGGGTTTTTTACCACAGGTTAGTCACAGAACAACAACAGCTTCAGGATGACTTGTTCACCCCCCACAATTTTTTTCATAATTAATTATGCCTGAAAAATATGGCATAGACAACAATCATATTTTTTTTCAGATAGTCAGTTGACCCCAGCAAAAGTAAGTGAGCCTAGAAGGTGTTCTGTTTGGTCAGGTCTAGAGCTTTTTCTATTCGTTCTGTGATTTTAAGATGAGCTGCCATCTCAAGCCTACATTACAAAGATCTCATTTCCTGTTTATACACCAACAACCTCAGCATCCTGTGTTTAATTAAAACTCTTCAACACCAGATGCCTTCTGTTGCCACCTGCTGTGTGCTGCTCCCAAGAGAGCTAATGCTGTGTGACAAACCCTATTTTCCCAATCAATAACCAGCACCCAAACCTGTCACATCTTTACATCTCCACTGCTCTCAAACTGCATATGACATACAGTTTGCCTTTGAGATATATTCTGCACCAGAACATGCATTACAGGAAGTGAAGGGGCTTCACAGAAACCAAAAGAAAAATTCTAATCTAAATAAAGACATTGGCTTCATGACTTCCTCTATCTTAGATCGAAGCTCGGCAGCGATGGTACATTACAGTCATCACCCGTACAGCCCTCAGAACAGTTACGATGCCAACAACATGGATCTCTGAGGTTGGTACCTTTAAATGTTTTACTTTGTAATCTTCTAGAACAAAAAAAACGATAGATTTTATAAACAGCCAATCATATCAGAAAACAATGCTGCTGGTCAAATGTGGTTATTTATACAAAGTTAATCTTATATGAAGAAGGCCATTTATCAACAGTATGTATTCATGTATTCATTTAAGGTACAGGATGACTTGATAAAAGATGTACATTGATACTGCACAGATTTGAGATTCATAAAGGCCAAAACAATAACTAAAAGTTGTAGTAAAAGTAGCATTCTTCCTGTTTTGTATCTTAACACTCATATTTTAAAAGTCTGTTTCTTTTTTCTTTTTAATGCTTTTTTGATAACTTAATTTTTTTTTTTTTTTACAAACCCTCAAATTCAAATGAAGAAAAAGTGACAAGTTTTAAAGGGAAAGTTTGCCCCTAAAAAAGACAATTATATCAAATTTTTTGTCATTTTAAGATATTGTTTTGTTCTACTTGTATATTTCTATTGTTTTCTGTTACATTTATTACACTATGTTAAAAAGTTGGGTAAAAAGAGAGTACATTTTTTTTTAAATAAAGTCCCAATTGCAAGATATTCGGTCACAAGTACAAGAAACAATTACTAGATATAAAGTTTGAAATTGTGAGATGTACAGTAAAGCAGAAAGTATACTTCGTTTTTTTATGCGTACACTCACAGTCGAACGCACAGCCTTGCAAAGTAAACTTCTTTTGACTCGTACGCATACACAGGCGTTCGCCACAAGTTACAACTAGGGATGTGACGGTGAGGAAATTTTCCCACCGGTTAAATGTGCACAGCCGCTCGGGCATTCATAACGGAGCGGTGCGGAGCAAAGCGAGTGTTTTTAATGAATTCCTATGAAAGTTAAGCTTCCATAGGCATGAACTGAAAACGCGCCAAACTGGACAAGCACCGTGAATGAATGATAAATCATGGGGCATTTAAACTTTGTCAGCTGTAGACCCAAGTTTGGTTTGAAGTTCAAACCAAACTTAGGTCTCCAGCCGGCAATGTTTAAATCCCATCTGAATGTATAGCGTGCTTCCCATAAAAGTTTAGACATGGTTATACATTATTACGAACACATTCAACCACATGAGCGGTTACACTGAAAGCAATCCGGTCAAATGTGTTTTCAACTACCTCTGGAAGTGGTCGAAAGTGGAGAAGCTCAAAACGTTTTAGACCCTGTTTACACCTGTAATTAGTGTCGTCCACTTGTGATCCGATCGACCAAAATGAATCTTAATACCAGGTGTAAACAGAGCCATCAGGGTAGAGGCCATTGTAACGTAGTTTGTATGTTCCGGAAAGAAGGAGGCGGGAACCGGCGAACATTTTATATACTTTAATAAAAATAAATAAACAAAACGAAAGTAACCGCGGCAGCCCCTCACGGACGACTGCCGCGCACACACATAACAAAACGTAAACAAAAATACAACATAAATCCAGGCCTGGTCCTCTCTCGTCTTGTACTGTCGTCGCTCCTCCTTTTATGCTCCCGTCACTCCTCCGTGAGACGAGATCGGTGTGGCGCGCAGCTGGAGCTCATTATCACTCACCACCGGCCCGCTCTCACGGTCCCTCGCCTCGCTGCTTGCCACAGCCATATTGAATTTTATACGGATGAAAATGAAGCTGTGAGGGATAGACTTACAGTCTTTAAAATGGCATACAGTGTACAACGTAACTTTCAAAAGTGTTTCATGGAATTTTTGTCTGTTGGAAATATATGATGTTTTATTAAAGTTCGGGAAGAAAACGTTCAAATGATCTATCCAAGCATCATGTCATTCCAACCAGCAGTCAGCAATAATCAACATGTCTACCCAAGAAGTGGAGGCCTAAAATATATATTATATATATATATATATATATATACACACACACACACACACAGATATATACACTGCCTGGCCAAAAAAAAAAGTTGCTGTTTGGATTTAAATTGGCAAATGCTTGTTAGCATGTTATATGTTTCTAGCATGTTATGTCTGCCAACAGTTCTTCCAACCCTAACTGATGGAGTGCTTGACTCAATACATGATCTTGACCAAAAATTAATGCACCTCTTGATGAAAAAAATTGAGAAAAAAAAGAGGTGCATAAATTTTTGGTCCAGATCTTGTATTGTATCAAGTCTCCTCCAGCACATCACAAAGACTTTCAATGAATTTAAGGTCTGGACCCAAGTCTGTTTAAGAAAAGCTACACAATCCATCAATTAGGGTTGGAAGAACTGTTGACAAACATATAACATGCTAGAAACATAAAATCACTGCAATAATGATCCAATCATTGACTTAAGCATTTGCCAATTTAAATCCAAACAGCGACTTGGATGTGGTGGAGTTTTCAGCATCTCCTCACACTCGCCTGGTTACTTTCCTAACCAGAAATATGGGGGGGGGGGTTTCGGCCTAAATACCGAGCTCGGAGACCTCTCCTTGGACAGCACGCCAAATACGCATACTACATTACTCTCTGATTACTCTGATTATTTGTAAGTGTGAACTCATAAATTTTAGTCAGCTGAACAATCAGTATGTTATTAAACATCACTGCAATCCATTGAACCCACTGTACTTCTATCCATCACAGCCTTGTTTTCATTTTTGCCAAAAATTAAATATGTCACTATCGTAGAATAAAGTCTAAGGTCTATTACATTGTTTTTAAAATTCTGAAATAGGCTTCTATAAAAATAAAAAAGCAACTGTTTTACATTGGTTTCTTTTTTTATGGTCAAACCAGGCAAACCATCATGGATCATAACACATCTTTGCCCATCATCATGGAGGGCCACATCCCCCAAGTGTACCGGACTGTTAGCCTAGTGTTTTATGGCATCATCTTCACTATAGGCACAGTGGTCAATCTGACTGCTCTCTGGGTCTTTGCCTTGACCACTAAAAGACGGAACTCCATCACCGTTTACATGATCAATGTCGCTTTAGTGGACTTGGTATTTATCTTACTGCTGCCCTTTCGAATTGTCTACTACAGTCAAGACTACTGGCCCTTTGGGGACATGTTCTGCAGGATTAATGCCGCACTAACGGTACTCTATCCCTGCCTAGCCTTATGGCTCTTTGCTCTCATTAGCACAGATCGCTATGTGGCCATAGTGCAGCCGCGACACACCAGAGAACTAAAAAGTGTTCGTAAAGCCTTGCTGTCTTGTGCAGGAGTCTGGATCATGACCCTAGGCAGCACGGCTCCGCTCATCCTCGTGGAAGAAGACCCAGACCGTATCTCAAACCATACCACTTGCATCAAGATGCATGACATCATCTACTTGCGCCGTGACAATCCCGTCCACTTCGCACGTATCGTCTTCTTCTTCCTGGTGCCAGTGTGCATCATGGTGGGCTGTTACATAATCATCGTAGAAAACCTCATCCACGGCCGCACGTCCAAACTAAAGCCCAAAGTCAAGCAGAAGTCCATCAGGATCATCATCACACTGATCGTTCAGGTGCTTGTGTGCTTTGTGCCTTTCCACATCTGTTTTGTTTCCATGCTGCTGGCCAGCAGTGGGCAGGGTTACAACACCTGGGGGGCCTTCACCACCTTCCTGATGAATGCGAGTACAGTGCTGGACATCATACTCTTCTACATTGTGTCAAAGCAGTTTCAGGACCGTGTGATCAGCGTGATCTTGTACAGGAACTACCTGAGGAGCGTTCGCAGGAAGAGCCGTCACACCAACAGTGTTCGTTCAATCAGCAACCTGACCAGTGCCATGATCTGAACAATAACACAGCTGACGAAAACAATGTAAAATGAATGTAATCATGTCGATGTTTGTAACTAAATTACAGAACAAGATTTAAATTGCGGAACAAGATGAATGAGTATCAATGCATGAGGCAAACTCAATTATGTTTTCCAAACAGAAACAAACCATACTGAACAGTGAAACTCCCACAGTAACAGTAACTTCTTGTCTGCAGTTAACTGACATGAGACGAATCACGCATGCACCAGTAACTTCATTGGTAGTCGCTGCATTGAATCACTGCTCATTTGCATAGAGTTACACTTTGTTTAGTTTTGCTGCCAGATATGCATCACCACCCATCGCTAATTTACTTGTGCTGCAAGTACCGCTCTATATTTGAACACACCCTAAGACAAACTGTTTGTTTTGAGTTGTGTTTCATGCTGTAAGTGTGTCTGTTGTTTTAAAAATGAGTTTTAATATTGGGAATGTTGTTACATAATCACAGCAAGGTGTTTGAAATAGTTTCCTTTGAAAAACTTTTTTTGCAGTCTTAGCACAATCTGTGCAAAACATGTTAGTCTCTTGCAAAGCATTCTTTTTTATCATACCAAGTATGATCTTCAGAAACAGTGAATGTCTTTGATGAGGTTAGTTCAAAAGGAGTGCATACTAGAATATTTGTTCCTTTCAGAAGTGTAAAATGAGATACTACTTTTCATTTTCAGTGTGGGATGTAATGCAATCCAAATTTCCCCAAAAAGGGAAAAGCTAATTAAATTACATAGCAGCACTTTATTTTTAATAATGTAGTTAATAATAAAGTACCAATTAATCAAATATATGTGATTAAAATAATCATTAAAAACATTCTGCACCATTTTTTAACAAAAGTTGATCACAATGAAACCAAACTGAAATAGGCCTTTGCTACAGCACATTAACTTGACCTGTAGTGCAGTGGTTCCTCTGGAGTACCCCAACACTACACATTTTGCATGTTTCCTTAATCAAACACATTTTATTCAACTCATCAGCTCAGAGATTTTAAGACCTGAAATGGGTGTGTCATACAAAGGAGACAAGCAAAATGTGCAGTGTTGAGTGTACTCCAGTCTCCAGGAACATGGTTGGGAACCACTGATGTAGTATATAAGGCACCAGCAGGGGGCGCTACTGACCAGGGCACATTTATGCTACTCTCACAGTGCTTTGTCTCAATATCAGCATCAGGTGGTGTCATGTAATGTAAACAAATTACTTGAAAGTGGCATTATATCTACTCGTCGTTTTGGATTGTGATTTTCTCTTTGTGTATTTAACTTTCCTTAAATATGTGACTGCTGACAGATGGACTGATTTATTCTTTGAGAAGCTAATTTCCTGTTTCTTTTCTCATTTTTATAATTATTATTCATGTTTGAAGCTTTTGTGACCTCATATTAATTGAGAGACTATGGAATATTTGCAATTTTAAAGTGCATGTCACAATGCAGGACCATTTATAATAAAAAAGCGCCACCCCTAGTGACCACTTGTGACTAATCATGGAGCATATCAATATTAATTTTAAACTAAGCTCTGGAGCTGTTGTGCATCAAATACCAATATACTTAATGGATACCCTGCACTTCACTTGATTAAGCATAATTATTAAATCTGACACATGTACATTTCTTTCTATATTTTTTTCAACTACTGTCTACTGTTAATGTGTAGAGACAAGTAGTTAGTCTTTCTGAAGAGTGTAAACACTGTGGCACATTTAAAACTGCTTTTTTTAAGCAGTCTGACATGGCAACTTCAGACTCAACCAATGGCTTGAGTTTGGGGTGTGACTTGTTTGAATGAACAATTGCAATGGAGCAGCAATAGATACGTTTTTGAAACTGTAGTTTCTAAAGCTCTTAAACGTATAAATGTCTTACATCCTGAAACTAATCTATAGTTGCCCAAAAAAGTATTTAGACACTGTAAGCCACAATTAAATAGTACAACTAGTACAACTTTGATATGATGAACTATTCTGCTATCTAGGACACCTGTGTGAACTTGAGAGGAACTACCTTCATACATCCACTAAAAATGCCTTTGAGACTAGTTTGCTAAAAACAACTGAAAAAGTGAAGTTCGTTCTGAGGACAGCTCTAGCATAATTTGTTTGCAGATGCCACCTGGTTTGATATCTTTAATGCGACTTATATGTCCGAATACTTTTTGGGGACACTGTATACATACAATCAGCAAAATGATTGTTGCAGTACCTGTCATGGACGGATGGATTACGAATAACCGTATTATGCTACTGTAGGTTGTGCATTGCAAACATTAACACACACACACTTTAGCCACCTGATACACATCACAGCAAGTTAATGGAGACAGACACTCTCTGAGCAACTGCAGTCTTCTGTCTGGCCCATATGATGAATTATCTGGAAGCTTTCTCAGTAATTTAGAATCTTCATAACAAGTGCTTTTTCTATAGGAAAAATTAATGGAAACAAGATTGTCTTTCATTTGAGTTGATTTAGCCGCCTCGGCAGCCAGATGTCTCTCTCTGGGAATAAAACAGTCGGTGCTTAAACAAAGCCCAGCAAAAAACTACCTTTTTCTGCCGCTCGTGTTACAAACAAATCAGCCGGCGCACAATGGCCATCTGTTTGTTATTTGATATGTGTGAATACATGTTGTAATGACTTTGTTTGTGAATCAGTCAGTGCACTGGAACACACGAGAGCTCTCCAAGTGGCGGAGTGTTTGGAGCTAATCATATAATTGGACACAATAGTCAATGACAAATGGAGTTGCATGGAGCCAGCCAGCTGGGAAGTGAATATGTAATCATTGTAAAATCATATCATTTTGCATATTTGAAGACAGCTTAATAGAGTTTGCTTGTCAGCAAACTATCAAGTGATGATCAGAGTGGGCCCGCGGTATGTGTTTGGTGGGATATTGCTCTGCAGAGTCTCCGGTGACTTCAATGGAGTTGGTAGGGTGTTGTTTTTATGCCTCAGCTGTTGCAGTTTTATATTGTGATATGGGAATTATAATGGGATTCTACTGTTCGTGAGCACTTATACCAGAGCCAAATTCACAAATCATATAAAAAACATGACTAGAACCGGTGGTGTCTGACTGGCTTCCTCAGACCACTCAAGGGGAATGGGATTCATGTGAATGGCTTCACAGTGAACATGTCTTAGGATGTGTTTGAACTCTAGACATGTACTAGACGACTCGCACAGCATCCACATTAAAAATATCATCACAGTGCTCGTAAAGAATTAAAAATGGACACCATTTTATCAGATATATTGGATTTGTTTGCACAGCAGTTCATAATTATAGAAGTACTACTGTGCAGCCTAAATACTAAAGTTCAATTAATGTGACTACAATAATTGGGGGCAGATCTGAATTAGCGATGGGCATTTCTGTCAATGTTTCATTTCGAGTACTCCAGTACTCAAGTATTGGGGGGGGGGGGGGGGGGGGGCTTGTTTATGAAACAATTATCGCCGAAATGCAGGGAACAAACAAAAACACTTGCATAACTCCGTTGCTGCTCCGGAAAAACAAATTCCATACACTGGTCCCTTAACGCTAGGCTCTTTGGGAAGCTGTACAGGGTGCAGCCGACGACTTCTCTAAAGCCGCGCAAAGCGCTTTGATGGGCGTGCTGCTTTCACTTTCTCGCTCTGGTCGACGGGTGCGCGTGCGCTTTTCCGGGAGAAGTGCCCCTACAAGGAAATTCCGCTCTTGTTGACGTCAAGCGGACCCATATTCGAATTTTTTTCCCCGAAACTTATGACAAACCGGAAGGAGTATTTTTGGCACAGAAATACTCCATCAAACGTCCACCTTAAATTTTGAAACGTTGTCCACGTTTAACATGGGTATCCAAGTCTTTAACAGTGTAAAAAGCTCAGTATGCATGAAATAGCATTTCACCCCCCCTTTAAGTAAAGCACTGTTGTGAAAATTAATGTTGAAAAATTAAATGAATATGAAAATATGATTAGGAAAATAACACTGCTAGATTATCAATAATGCATCATGTTTTTTGAAAAAGAAACATCTAAAAAAGGAATAATTGCATGAGGTGAAGCTGAAGTGAATGAACACCAGTAAACTGAAGCCCATACTATATGACCAATCCAATAATGATATTAATCATATATCCTAGTAACATTACAACTTGTATCTGCACAAAAGGACGCAAATGCAAGTTAACTTGAACTAAGTTACATGCTAGCCAGAAAGTGTTACTCCCATTGTGGAAGCGCTCTTCCCATACAACGCGCTGAAAAATAAGCAACTAAAGTACAAAAAAAAACATTTTATAGTGTTCTCAATATAATACACTTCTTGCACTTCACTGTATTTCCATCTACTTTTTTCAGGTGATTCCAGACATCTCTGCACAAAAAAATTATGAGAAAAATTAACTTTTCACATCTACAAGCCAAAACAAAATATCAGAACCAGACAATTAAGGTCACAGCTTTGTTAGTTATTATTAACATTAAAATGACTCTGAATCACTGAATGGTTTTCAGATTTACAACAGTCAATCATTGTTTGCGGACACACCATTAAAATAAAACAGAGGCATTCCAAAACAGTGAATCTAACTCCTCTAGGGGCAAATGTTTCTTCAAAAAATGAACAAAGTGACATCAATGACTTTTAGCAGTTTGACTCATGCTCACACTTACACTCATAGAACGGCGCTTCTCTCAGTGTGTGACCCTCTTTATGCTTTGTTTTGCTAATGTTGGAGGCTCCTCCCCTAAGAGACATGCAAAATGATAGGACATCATTTATGAGTCGTAATAATCCACCAAACTGGCTAGTGATGCATTAGTTATGCAAGTAGTCATGCATACCCACCATGGTTGATTCTCACCCACATTCAAACCCTGAATATACTGTACAGCTGTATAGCAAGTTTCACCATTATTCAACTGAATGTACAGTAAACTCTTAATCTCAGAAAAAAATAGCATCTTCATAAGTACTTAAATATTACTCAAAAATGTCTTGCTATATCATAAACAAGCAAACAAACAAATAAATATAAAGTGCCTTTATTTGTATGTTTAATTAAAAAATAATAATCTTTTACCATTTTCCCAAAGTCTGTCAATATTCAATACAAATTTTAATCGACATAAACTTTGGGGGAAAAAAGACTTTGCACCCTATTTTAACGATCTGAGCTGTGCACTTAGGGCGTATCTTAATCCACTTTTGCTAGTTTAATGACGGAAAAAATGGTCGATGCGCAAGGCGCATGGTCCAAAAGGGTTGAACCTAGTCTCTTAATGAGTCATGGGTGTGTTTTAGGTGTAACGTGCAATAAACCAATCAGAGTCGCATCTCCCATTCCCTTTAAAAGCCAGTTGCGCTTGCACCATGGCGGAATTTGCGGTCTGAAAGACTGACCGCTTCTCCAGAGAGGAATCCTTTTATTTTTAATATTTAAACGTGTGTGCTGCTGCGCGTCCCTGTGTGTGTAATAAGCAGAGTGTACGCACGTTATGTACCCGCCTATAGGCGCATATTACTAACGCGCCCTTTAAATAACACACAAAAAATACTGCACTATTAACTTTAGACCAGGTTTTTGTTGGTCAATGGCGCAGTCGTTTTCAGTTGCCTCAAAATAGCATCCAGCCCACAATGTGCCTGAACACACCTCGTTTTCAGACCAGTACCCCCATGGGCGAACAGATGGGCGCGAGTGCATTTGCTATTTAAACAACGTGGTGCTGGACGTATGAAACACTTATGTTGCGCCTGCCGTCGCATTGCGCTGGGTGCATGATAGGGCCCTTTAAGTCTTTGCCCCATTGTCCCCCTAATATTCAAAACAATCATACCTTCAGGTACAGCATCGACAAATAAATATTTGACATTGCAGATTACTCTCATAAGAACTAATGCAGAGTCATCTCATCTCTATTTTGCACCATGTAGTCAAGCTTTTGAGAATCTGGTCTGAAAATTCCAGGCATCCCCAAGCAGAAAAAAACATCTTATCCAAAACCATGGTAAAAGTGCCATGTTGGTCTAATGAATTGAGGTGGATAATGGTGTTTGAAAACGATTGGATGGTGCCCTTCATTATCTCTACAGCCACAGAAATCTCAGAAAACGCCTCATGCAGTTCCCAACGGTGCCTGTATTTACCCTCAATGGCTTACACATTAAGATCTTGTCTGGTCAGAAGTAGGGAAAAAGACCTTGCGCTCTTTAATCTATATCACAAGGCATGATATCCCTGAAAGAATGCACTCAATGCAAAGACAAGTCTCATTGACCCGTCATTTAGTGGAGGAGAGGTGAAGAAAACATATGGCTTTGATTACAGTGGCGGCTATTTTAGCGGACAAGTCCATTGCTGATTCACACACAGAGAATAGCAGCACCATTAGAGGGCATAAATAATGTACAGTCCTTTTTCTACACTACTCAGCTAAGTGCCTTGAAACCTTGGTCTCCACTTGTCAGGTTTTTCAATAGATTAGGACAAGATTTATTTTAAGTCTGTAAAGGAGCATGTTCCTGACAGCGTTCAGCGGGGATCGAGTGTTGCACGCAAAAGCACAGCACCCTGGTTTAATTGTAGCATTGTGGAGCAGACAGGCCTTGTGTCGGATTGGTTAAATATTTAATTCGGTCTCACTTAAACTTCCCCATGATCCATCGTATCACATCAGTGGAACACGCAAGGCGGAATTACAACAGGGATAAGAGACATGATAGTTGTAATTCCAAACATAGCCCTTGCTAGAGCTTACAAAGAGAGATTTGTGTTAAGAAACAGATCAGAGACTTCACCCTGTCTTTTTCTGTCTGTCTCTCACTCGCTGAATTTGTCTTTTTCCCCACCCACTTCTCGCTATCCATTCCCTTTTTCTTCCTCTCTCAATCCATCCCCCTCTGTCTCTGTTATCCGACTGAAGTTACAACTGAGAAAACAATTAAATCTAATTTAAAATTCGACTACATGTCTGTGTCATGCCTCATTATGGGAAGGTTTTTGGTATTCAAAATAATTGAAACCTGACGCGTTAAGTGCGCGGGCGGACTCCCACCGCAGGGCCCAGGGAGCCGCAGACAGAAGAATGATTGTGAGGGAGAGAGAGGGGAGAAAAGGAGACCACTTCAGTGTGACAGCGCAGGGCAGCCTCGTGTAGGGATCTGACAGTGGGGAGGGCTCTTGTGTGTGCGCGTCACGTAGCGGCCTCCGAGAGCTCAATTACAAGATTGATACTCAGAGAGGAAACTTCATTTTGCTTTACAGATGTCAACACCGCCAGAGAAAAGCGAGGTTGTTGTTTAACATAAGATGGGTTTGTGCAATGAGAATACACCCATGTGAAACTAAGAGGCCTTTTATTTCTCTTTAATATCAGAATTAAGGTTTATTTAGTCTCACAAAGCCAAACTTTCGACTAATAACAAAGTCTAAACTTCACTGCAGCTTATTCTGGCCAAGAAGAGACTGTCTGACTCACATTTAAAGCTGAAGTATTTTTTTGGTTAAAATACATTCTCCTAAACCAGTTAATTGACTAATATTAGAATGCCATTTATCTCCCCCAAAAGTGTAAACATTGAGCCCCCCAGGCACCTTCAAAACATTTTTAGCAGTCCGCTCTGTCAACTGTCAATCTCTTTCTAGCTCAACCTATAGCAAGAGTTTGCCATTCAGCTTCGGTTAAAGAAGTGCAAGCCAAAATTTGCTGCATTTAGACCTGCATTTAATCCTTTAAAGATTAAATAGGTCATGAACACGTCAAAACGAACGGAGCATTGCGATGCTACTCTCTATAATGGGCACTTCAAACCATACAGTGTCATCATGCACCCATTCAGAAAGACAAATGTACCAGTTTATATTGTTTACTTTGATGTGTCCAGTAGACATAAAAAAATATGCCTGGTGCATATACATGGGATGGTTTTATAATGAAGCTAGATGCTCGAGTTTGCTCTGGACAAAGTGTTAGCCTACACAATTGCTTACTCATGACACATAGCAAACAGCTAAAAGTATTCCTAATATGTTGGACTCTTTATTGAAAGTAGTCAACTTTTACCTGTTGAACTTGAGACATGCGTTCACAAGCACCTGTAAGAGCAGTGTTTGTGATTGGGGGAGGCGCAACGAGGCACAAATTATTTTTGTAATTCCACTAGGTGCCACTAGTGTCGCAGAAACTTCATATTTCACATTTAAAGTGGCCAGCCACAGCTCATTTTGTTTAGATTAGGGCGGCACTACCTGAATTAGATGATACAACAATAATAGACTGGAATGGAACAAAATAATTAAAAAACTGTTTAAAATAAGGCAAAATGTGCACAGACTTTGAGATCATGGGAATTTCTGACAAATTCAGTAAATAAGCTAATCTAAAAACATTTGCATCACTTTTACAAAACCCACATGATTTTTATGCATGGAATCTAATAAATAATAATTTAGCTATACATTGACCATATGCTGACATATACAACTTAAATATTATTGAACTACAGCACTGAAAATAATAACAACATTGTTGCCATTTACTGCAGAGCTGCTTTCCACCATCTTGAACATGTCACAGCTCGGTATCATAGACAATTATTAGTTTACATACATCACTTGGTCATTTATGTGCACATAGCTCATAATTACGATAATTCCAACTCTACTTGAAAGCTACATAAGGTCTACTGAAGTCTCGCTCTGATTATGATGTTCAGAAGAAAGCAGTGCCAGACTGCATTTGCATTTGAGCATCGGCCAACACTTGATGAAGTTCTGAAAACATCTCTGTTTCATTTCAAAAGACCAAAGGGCCATCTCTATATTTTCATCTTAATTTGATTACGCGCCATCCTGTCTCCATGAATGATCTGTTTTGCCTCAAGAGGATCTTTTAATCACTTTTCTCTCGTAGTGTTGTTCCTCTAAACGTGCTGCAACTGTCTTGGACCATTCCCAACCACACTTGATTGAGTGGTAAAAAGACATTTGGGAGAAACTCTGTGTGTGTGTGTATGTGTACGTGTCTGCGGCTAGCTTGCATGTCGTCAAAAGAACTGACAATTAGTTTACAGTGGCTCTACAGAAATGCTCACTGCCTGCCTGGTGGCGGAGATGCTTTTGTCTCCTGTCCTCCATTAAGAGAGCCATAAAGGTAGTAAGAACAGATGGCTGCTGGCCTGCTCTGTCCTGCATCTCCCCGCAACTGCCACCGATCCTTTGCGTCCATTAATCTTCTAGTCCGTATTCCTGCGACACAACTATATTAAACAACTCAGGAGAGAGAAAAAGAAACAGAAATGGGGGAGAGAGCCAAACAAGCCAACGCAGCTGTCAGGAAGCCGAGAGTGAACCATCAGTCCACAAAAACCTCTCTAAACGCTTCTGTAAAACAGTGCGAAGAAAATCATTCCGCCTTGAACCTGACCCTATAAAAATGGTATCCATGGCCAGCGAAACAATAAATGCTCATTAAAAGGCAGCTGCCAGTGCTGTTGAAGACTTCACAGGCCTGGCTGAAAAACACAAGCACATCTGATTCCAACTGTAATTGAAGAAGACAACTGTTTCCGCCCGGGCTGAAGCTGGGGAAATTTACAGTGCTGATGGCAGGGCTTGTTAGAGGCTGGACTACACAGTAGCTGAGGCCTGTTAAACACACAAGTTTGGCCAGTGTGGCTCAATGTCTTCTTTTTTTAACTGCACCATTAAGTTCAGATTGATTCGTTTTTACTGGCAGGAGGTTTTAAGATTTCAAGTACAAGTGCATATAGTCCAATGCAACATATTCTCTTTCATAATTTACATTTGTGCATTTGGCAGATGCTCTTATCAAAAAGGACATGTGCCAGAAACAAACTACACTAGTAAATAAATGCTACACATTAGATTTTGGGGGTTGTGGCATTGTTCAGGCATTATCTGCATCTTCTTCTACAGTCATAATCTTATGAGTTTTATGTTCCCTCAGTTATGTTCCTTTCTCCTTTACTATGAATGATTTAAGCCGGAGATCTAGTCTGTAGTAGGCTCTAGTGGCTAGCCTGTAAAATATAAATGTGAACAATTTAACAATGTTAAGATTCGAAATAAAATGTATCAACTGATTAACAAAAAGGTTCATTAGGACTGCCACTAGGGGTCAAAGTGCAGCAATTGTATTCAGAGGCCAGAGAAAATGAGACTTAAACCATTGCATTTTTTCTCAGTGCAAGTGCACTTTTACCTGTTAGATATATTATCAAGTCCACATTATAAACTTTAGCAGTCTGGCTCATGAATATAAATTGTTTGACAATGTTTACCCAGTAGTTCTAAATGATTTGTCAAAAAGCAGGAGCTAGCTTTTGTTTGAGATATTATTTCTGAAATTATTTTAGATGGCTGGCACAGCACTGACATTTAATGGTGTGAACTTAAACATTTCTAAAAGTGGATAAAACATGTTGCTATTCTAAAACTATAAAGAACTGCAGCCAGAAATGCACCTTTAATGTAAGCCAGCAGTAACTACATTTCATATTTTATTACTAGACAAAGGGTACGTGGATTAAGTGGGGGACTGGTCTGCCCCCCAACACCTACCCCACCGCCTTCAAGGTTTCAACACCCCTAATCTACGTTACATGATCAAATGAGTCAGACAATTTAGATGTGCACAACGTTACAGCTGCCTTTGCCTTACAAGAAAAATAAACCCAATCAAACTCGGACAGAAAAAAACCCCCACAGGAATCAGTCCAGTGCTTTGCAGTGTGAGGGAGGTGGCCACTCTTGATGGGCTTTCTCTCCATCAGCATGCTGAGCTAAAAATCTGTTGTCTGCGGCAGTGGCGTGCAAAACACATTAATGCGTTGGAGGCCACCGTGACTTTATGAGGGACAAATATTTCAGAACGCAGCTCTATTTGGCCCCCTCTGCTGCATGTCCAGAACAGTCAGTGGCTAAATTGAAAAATCAATTCCAATTTAAATGATTGGAATAAAGAACTCCTGGAGTCAGAGATAAAAAGGCTGTCTTCTCCTAGATCCCCTTTAATTGGAAAGTCATTTCTTCAGGGTATTCTAATGGTTCTGAGGGAAGATTGCAAAGCAAAGTTGATGAGCTGGAGGAGGGTTAATAGCTTCTGTATGTGTTTCTGTGTGTCTGCATGGCTGTATGTTCGGAGGGTTTACATGTTGTCCTAATGCACCCAAGGCTTCCTTTTGACAAACGGACGAAATGAAGAAAAATCCCTGGATCAAGACACATCATAGTGGCTTTGCTCTCCTCACACAGGTGCTGTTCGCAGAGCGCCAACGTGCAAATGTCATTGGAACAAAATTTTTATTTGTTTCCAGTAGATCAGAATAAACATGCCTCTTGAAATCAAATTTAACATTAACAATATGACATTTGTTAACTAAAGCTATCTAATCTGTCTAATCTATAGATAAAGATTCTTCAATGGCTTCAACTGTATGCCAACTCCCCTAAAAAAATTTTTTTACACCCAATAGTCTATCTTAAAAGTGTTGAATAATAAAATGTAAATTAATTTACTTTTTTTTTATTTACAATAAAATTTATTTAGAATAAAATGTATTTAGTTACACGTTTGAAACTATATTATAAAATTATACAACAATGGCTATTACAATACCCCATAAACGAGTAAATAAAAAGTTATAGGCTACTGATTTGCTGGATCAAGGAGTGGTTCCCCAAAATAAAATCATGTCATGTACTCATGCTTACTGTCGCTCCAAACTTGTATTGACGTTGTCATCATTGAAACACAAATGAAGGATGAGAGGATGGCGATTGTAACTGTCCAGTTCAAAAAAGCACAGCAAAATAGGCCTACTCCATATTTAGGATACTCCATAAGTAGCCCATCTTGTTCTTTAACCCATGTCTTTGAGTGCTTTGTGGTTCAAAACAGACCGTTAAGGTGTTGTTTACTCAAAATCATCGTGTCCCCTTCATTAAAATCTGGTATGTTATGTTTACATAAATAAATGCAGAGCAGTTGGCGCGCTCTAAACCATATAAGGAGAAGAAGGCGGAGAACAAGGCTGGCTGAATACTCGATTCTGATTGGCTGGAAGGTGTGCCATAAATAAGTAAGGGATAATCCACGGCTAGCCGTGCATTAAGACGTAGAGGCGAAGAACCACCCGACACGAAGCGGATTATCTTTATCTCCGTGTCTGATTCAAAACGGGCAGAACGCTAGAACTAACGAGCCGTAACTTCGCGGAAGCAACCACTCTCCGTTTCACGTCGGTCGGTTATTTGCCTCGATCCACATCACGCATTAAAGTCGTTTAATGCACAGCTAACCGTGGGTTATCCCATACACGCATATCTTACTGGTCCTCGCGTCTGTCGTTAACGCGGTAGATTTCAAGGATGCAGCCACAGGTCCCTTTGACGGCCGAGATTGAGCACCAGGAAAGCCATTTACACTGAAAACTTGTTTCTTGAGTTGACTACGTCTTTGCTAGCCCCATCCTTAACAATGTGACCAATCAATCTTACCTTTGCAACAGCTACTATTGGTAATTTACTCAAACAAGTTTATGCTCTTTTATAGATTAGCCTATAAAAAAAATTATAATATAAAAGGTCTGTGGAGGATTTGTGTCATTCATAACCTCCTGTTCATGTTTTTTTTTTTTCACACAATGCTCTGTAAAGCTTGCAAAAATAACCAAGGGTGGAGTTTAGAAAAGGGCCAAAGTATTTTTAAGAATATGTGCATATTCATAACCATCAACAAAATAAAACACCCAGTTTATTATCCATATCTGGCATCATGCTTCAACTGCTCATTGGTTGTGTCAGTGTGCAATCTGTTGAACAGGTTGCATTCTCAGTATCAGTTGGTAGAGCACAAAGTGCTAACATGAGCAGTTGTTATTGAAGAAGAAATAATGGTCATTGAAGCAGGGCTCTATAAAGTAGATTACAGAGGTAGACAGGATATTTACAGATACTGCAGAGGTCAAGAGATTGCCTGTGTCTGTGCTAGAGAGATGTGTGTTGGTTAGTTGTGAGGGGGAAGGGGGTTTACAGAGGAAAAACACACAAGAACTCTGGTTGGTTTCATTTCCTGGGAAGAAAGGAAAAGTTAAAAGGTGGCCCCCGAACAAATGAAACTCAATTTCACGGCACATTATCCTTCCCTGTTCTCTTCTCCTGGCTTTCATTTTCATTAAGACCACAGACAAGCATAAATTAATAATTACTGCCCGAATGTCTAAATGCAGGCCGCTCTCCTGTAGCCTTTCATTTTCCACTGTGGCCTTGCATGTTCATGCTTGCAAAATGTTAATTTAGATAATGTGGCCTGCCCCTTGTCAGATAATTCTGTTTGGTGGTTTCACTAATACATAATGGTCTTTCTGATTAGATGACATTAAGTCTATCTTGTGTTCAATCAAGCCTGTACGATTTCCTTCCTCGCAGACTCAAAGATGAGCAGATGAAGAACAGTCACATGGCTGGTGAGTCTTTGATACCTTTTTACTTTATGAACTGTGCTGAATGTCAAATGAGGGTGAGCAATTATGTCTGACCACCAAAATCTCTGACAAAATGAATATTACATTTTAGTATGCCTCTGAAATAGGCATTATGCTGCATCCCAGACATGTGAGGGAAACTATTGTCTAAAATAAAATGAAAGAATAAACAAACCCAGAACTTAACTGGTTTTCAGATAAAAGTGGGCAGTGTGTTCAAATGCTATTAGCACTATATTTTTTATTACCTGAATTCAATTAGAATTATTCATGCTAGTTAGTGTATTCATTTGTTCATTAATGCAACTTGCACATCAGACTTCCTTTGTGCTTGAAGACTCAAGTCCCTGGAGGTCATTAATATTATAATTCTAGTTCCGGTCCTCGAATTTGATTGGCAGAGTATCGTTCCAAGAGTGCTGAAAAAATGAGACTTTTCAATGTTTGTATTCCTTCTATTGTCTGTTTTTCAGTGACTAGTTATATTGTTACACCAGTAGGTGGCGATAAAATTCGAGTGTGGGGACATGTCAATGATTCTCTGAAGCATTGGCTGTGTCCGAATTCGCATACTATCTTGATTAGGTACTTATTTTGAATAAGTATTTACTTTGTGAGCGATACATTCTATATACAGTAGTAGGAATGTGTGTAGTATGAATGTAATCTGTACGTACTACATTCGCCGTGTTGTCATTATGCTTCTCTGCCATTCACAAATCCTCACCCAAGTTTCTAACGTATGCACACTTCAGAATCTTGCCAAACGTAGTAGGTCATCCGGGTACTTTTTGTCTACTCTTTTATGAGTGCCGTGAATTCGAACATACTACTTTCGTCACATCACATCACATACATACAAATATAAATCGACGCGGATTATATGAACCCCCCCCTTTTTAGGATGTGCCTTTTGGAAAAGGCTTTTTGAAGACTAAACAAGTTTGAAGACTTGTATTTTATGAAGAATTTTTCTTTATAAAGAAAATGCTTTTACTTGAAAATAATTGTCATTGCATATTTTCATATTTTGTATGTACATTTTTATATTTAAAGTATGGTAAATACTGGTAAAATGTACAAACGATCATATTTTCAATTCAAAAATATATTCGGAACAATTCGGTATATGCAACGTCATTTTCTTACTTCCAGCTCCCCTTCTCTGGAAGTAATGGGTGGAGCTTGACCTGGTCCAGTTCCACCTCTGTGGTTCTAATGGGTGGAGTTATGTTTAGCAATAGGGTTATGGGTAGGGTAAGGGTATGGTTAAACTGTCTAGCTCCAACCATTACATCCAGCGAGGGGGAGCTGGACATCAAGCTCCACCCATTGTTTTTTTACAGTGAGCACTGAGCAGCCTCTCGATTCATGTTAGTATGAATAAGTTATTCAATCATTCTCTAAATTGATTCTTTCAGAAACACTGATTCAGTCAGGAAAGCCATGTTTGTTTTGCACGAACAGGCAACCAATACAATTCTGCGGTGTCTTCGTTGTAAATTTGTTTTGCTGCATTAACAACAAGTTATCTCTATCATATTATCTACTCAATATTGTATCTAAAATATAAGACACTCAAATGTAAGCTATATCAGTTGACAGTTCATGGTACCAGTAAATAGCACTGAACATGGATTCCTTTACAGTTATTGTATCTGCACTAAACAAATCGACTGATATTATCATCTTGGGTATGGTGGTATTAGCAATGAAAAGACTGTGAAATAATCACCTGGAGGATGTCTTTATATGCACACTCGACACGAGAAAAGCACACACACTCCAAAGTGATGACATTGACACGGTCCATGTTCGGAATGAGCAACGCTCGTTATAAATGTGCTCGACACGGGACGCGATTACAGCACCGTGGATATTTTGGTCTTTGTGCCTCAAAGTCATGTTCTAACTGAAATGAATTTATTACAATATGTGCAGTGATATGAAACATCTAGCTGGAGGGGTGAATCTCGCTTAAATAGCTGGGGCAGAACAAGACATCAAACAGCTCATAACTACTGTATATTTCTGTCTGAGAGAGAGGAAACACATCATATTCTCAGCCAGAGAGTCTTGATCCACTGCTGGGGCTACAATGCTCTGTCTACTAAAATACAGAAAAACACACAATTTGATAGACAGCACATTTGTGGCTTCTTTACTGCATCAAACCCTAACAGTTCAAATTTCACCAGTGAGCGACAGAAACCTTTTATGCTTGTGAAAGGGCAGAACTTGAATTACAGTCACCATTGATTGCCACTTTATATGTAGTTTTTCCAAGGTTGATAGAAACTTTAACCTCATTTTCAATAAAGAAGAAAAACATGAAACGTTCCAGACCTTGAATTTTTACAATGCTGTGTTGAATTATGCAGTGATCAGTCAATTATTCATCTCGAAGCCTCTCTGTTACAGCCACGCTTTCAAAAGCATGCAAAATGGACCTGTGCTCGGCCGTGCTGTGTCAACACATTTCCATCAGAATTGCTTACGACAGGAAATTGTCATTCAGTGTCAATTCTGCCTAAGCTTTTATAAATTTGAAATAACACTAATATCAATTAGCTGCATTGCATCGGAAACAGTTTCCTGAGCCAAACAGTTAGGTGCTCTCATGGGTCATTTCTGCTGTGCACTACCTTTTGAGCTCTACAACTTGTAGACCTAGTTTATGCTGCAACTAAGTATTTCTATGAAAAGATGTATCAAACTTTTAGAAATATGCTCTGGTAAAGCTTAAAGGCATAATATGTAAGATCTTTGGATTAAAATGTCCAAAAACCACTAGAACAATGTTATATATTTTGTTGACTTGTGTACTTACATTATCCCAAATGTTTCCAAGAATGTTTAAGTCCAGAGAAATAAGCAACTTTAACCAGGACACGGACCATGTCTGTCGTTACACTCGATTTTGTAGAAATGTGTTTTATTAGACAGGTAAGCAACTGTTTGGATACATTCATTGACAGAAAACCAATCATTGTTATATAGCTCAACACAGTTAGTCTTATTGTTTAAATCTCGTTTTGTTGATTTACCACGTTTTACCATGCCTAATATCGATCTAGCTTACTGCAATGTGCAACAAGTGTCTCATAGTAGCCGCCGAGTGAACGTAAAGAGTAGCATTATAACCTAACTTTCTACACATTCAAATGTATCTAAAATGATAAAACAGCGCTGCGTAACCCCACATACGCATGACCGGAAGAAGCGGAAGTGGTCTCCGGCAGCATTATAAAAGCTTCACTGCGCTTGAGTCGTGTGTCGCGCTTGTCTCTCATTAGCAATCAGCCCAGCGCCCTCGTTCTGCTCCAACGGCTTTCAGCCCCACCCTGCTTCATACGGCAGTAATGTTAATAAGTCTTTAATACATTAGCTCATCCATGAATATAATTCCTGCCCGATTCCCGTCGGATTCTTTTCCACTGGCTGTAGAGGTGAAGACAACAACTCACATGATTCTGTGAAATCAAGACGTTATCAAGCTTTGGGCCCTATTTTAAATATCTAAGTGCATGGTCTAAAGAACACGGCGCAAGTGCACTTAAGGCATGTGCAAATCTACTTTTGCTAGTTTAACAACGGGAAAAATGGTCAGTGTGCCCGACGCATGGTCCAAAAGGGCTGTCCCTAGTCTCTTAATGAGTCATGGGTGTGTTTTGGGCATAATGTGCAATAAACCAATCAGAGTCTCATCTCCCATTCGTTTTAAAAGCCAGTTGCGCTTGCACCATGGCAGATTCGCTATTTACATGCTGGAATATAGACACCTTCAACCTGAAGAGTCAGTTTAAATACGTGTGTAATGTGTGTATTGCCACGATTGGTTAAATAAGTAGCAATTGAATTCGTTATTACTGCAAATAGGTAATTCTGATACATGCAGTGACTATTCATTATGACATGTAGGCATTTTTATCTTTATGTACACAATAATAATCTTTTACATTGTAATCCTTTTATTTTTAATATTTGGCATGTTTGTGTTTGCTGTTGCGTGATGTGTGTGTAATAAGCAGAGTGCATTGTGCACCCACCTATAGGTGCATATTACTAACGCGCCCTTTAGATAACACAAAAAATACTGTACCTTTAAGCACTGTATTAATTGTAACTTGATAATTTACACAATGGCAAAAAATGAAATAAACAGAATTATACATTTAAAAACAAAAAAATAAAGAGTCATTGCTCAGTAAAGGAATGAGAGGCCTTACATAAGGGTGTCAACTTAAAGGTAATCTTGATTTTGTCTTTAACTTTTGAAAATATATTTACTTCTCTGATTGAGGTGGAATGTTTAAAATGAGACAAACCATACTGCAAAACATCATGATTCATCAAATCCATTGATGTTATTGTTATTTCCTCATGTCCTGAAGTATGATGTCATTAAGGAATTGGCTTTTTTTTGCCAGAAAATGAAAAGGGGCAAATTTATAAAATGATTACCAATTAAAATGATATTACCAAGACAACATGTTTGGTTTGAACATTTTGATTAGATTAGATAAAAATGAATAAACACTTTAATTAAGAGTTTCAACTTAAAAACGGTCAGGGACATCCATTCAAAATAAAGTAGTGAAATTATTTAAAATCCACTATGTGATATTAAAAGAAAACTAATATGATTCCCATCTTTACAAACTGTGATTTTATTTATTCATAACTGTATTTGATGGAAGCATGAAAATGTACAGCATAACATGAGTGACCCTGGTTGGCTCAAACCTAACAGTTTATCAATAAGTAATTAAATTAAACAAAGAGATGTAAGTTTCTTCTTGTTTCCCTCTTTCTTCATGCACATTTTGAATATGTGGCTTTTCCCAGGAATATTGTGCCCATTCAGCTGGAATGAATGAAAGGTATTATTTCTCAGTCATGTGTTGTGTAGAGCAGTGTGCGCACTGTACTAAGCATGAGTGGTTTTATTCTGCTAGATATTGTCATTGCTCAGTAACACATGTTTTACAACTCAACCATGAACAATTTTGATTGCCCTTCAGATTAAAATATAAGCACACAGCTTATGTAATATAATATGTGACGTTTTGTTTTGCAGCTGAATATTTGCAGACTCTTTATTAGGATACACTTGTGAATTCTTTTTGAATTGAACCATAGTAAAATCACATAGATTTAAGAATTCAACTGCACTAAACACAGTGACATGGATGGTAAAGTCACACCATAAACAGTGTATTTCTCTCTCAAGTTGTTTTTAATGACAAAGTGAATCATTCGCAAAAGAGCTTAGTCTAATAATCATTGACTCACAAATATTTTATTACCATATATAACACCATAGAATAGAAAACGGACACACTCGTGCAACTTCGCACATACACTTCAGTGCATGTGTGCAGAAACACACGCTCACACACACACACTCTTACATACCGTGTCATTACAGGAGACAATATCAGAAAAGAGGGAAAAGCACTTTAAAACAAGACATCCTTTCAATATTTATGCTTCCTTTACTGCCATAGAAAGAAATAAGGAACAATATGTCCATAAATCTTGCTACAGTGTTTACATCACATAAAAAGAAACTAAAAGGCAAGTCCTCATTGATGAGGTAAAAGATACTTTAACATGTAGTTTAACACAATAAACATTGGAATTGTTACAGACTGAGGACAAATGTGTGACAAAATAATGTCTATGATTATAGTATAAATAGCTGCCCCATAACATTAGATATGTCCATCTAATAAAGGATCCTTTCAACACATATTCTTTCTTGATTATCCAATAAGTGCCTCGTCACCATCATCATCATCTCCTTGGTACAATAAAAGCCTGTAACCTATAATTTAATATATTCAACATTACCATTAATTAGCACAGTGTAATTTTTAAACTCATCCAGCTGAATTGTTTTACACTTTATTCAAACGTGATAGTTTGGGATTGCTATGATTACTTGATTTTTGTTTTCTGTTAAATATGCGACTGTCTGCACTCTTTGCTGGCAATTGTTAAAAATTCATTCAAATGATTTAAGAATCTTCTCAAACATTTTAAAAATAAACAAAATAACAAAACAAAAAGTCTATTATTCTGCAATTTGCTAAAAAAAATTGTTTTATTAAATATGATCCACATGGGGCAATTATGAATAATTATCTTCCAGTTAACGTCCTCTTTTATCTCTGATAAAAAGGGCTAATATTGTTTTGCCTGTAATTTTCTGATAGGAACCTGTTGCCTGTTATTGCTATTGGCAAGAGTAATAAATATTCATTTAATATGATACATTAAATACTTGTTATTTAAAGGGGCCTATCACTGAAAGTAATACACCAAATTGAGTGTAATGATGGTGGGTAACATTTGGCTTTACAACTTTTCCATAAACTGAAGTTGAAATCAATCCATACAAGCTTCAGATTCATATCACTGCAAGTTGAAAATGTAGTTGTTAAAACGATAGTAGTGTTTATCAACTTTTACTGGGTGTGAGTGAAGAAACCCTAAGTACATTTGTTCAGCACAGTTAAGTATTTATTGAATAACATGAATTCAGGACAACACATTTACATGCCTGCATGCTTCCTCACCATAGTGGCAGCGAATTGAAAGAATGATGGCTCAGAAACAAAACAAATTTATAAATTCAATATAAACGTTGGCATTGTTCTTCTAATAGATCTACTGCATACACAATACCAACTTTTAACATTATATACTAATACCAAAGTGAGTGAGTTAACCTATCTTCTGTTCTTGTATATACAATAATGATAGAAATGAAACTTGATTGTTTTTTTTTCTTCTAGTTTAGAAAACATTAAAAGCACATATTAGTCTTTTCTGTTGATCAACATATATTCAAATTCACATTTTCAGAGGTTCTTCTCCAAGTTTGGATCTTTAACATCTTGGCAAATAGTTATGACATTGATGTATGTTCTTTTTTTTCTTTTTTTAATACAAAACAAAACCTCTGAATCAGATTTAATTTTCGAAGCTTTTTCGCTGGTTTAAATACAGTATAAAAAATCTTCAGTGCTGTGAATTTGTTGTAAATATTATCACCGAGTGTACCGAACGGTACATTTTACTGTGCTCAAATTGTCACCTTCGCCAACTCATTATATCCAATCCCACATCTGGCATAATATAACGTTTATATCATTGAGAATAAGAGTCCTAATACTACATTCGGACACAATCCGTCTTCCACATCGGGCCAAGCATAAACCCTTGATGCACCTCTATGAGCGATTGACCTGTTTCTGTAACTAAATTACCCTGCAAAGGGGACTCTGGAGAATCTTCATACGATACACGCTGCCAGTCTTCAACACCATGCTGTTAGTACATCACTGTGGTTTTCAGGAAAAGTCTTCCATCTGCTAATGATAAAGGGAGAGGAAAAGTACGTTTACCGAACAGAACTGAGCCATAAAGCAAGGATAAGTAACAGTGGTTCAATACAAATGCACAGATTACACCATTGTAAACCCTGGATCAATGTATGTCACATTTTAAGAACATAATATTGCCCTCATGATGTGAAGCACTTCACAGATGACACTTTCTATGCAAAAAATGGAATTTAGCGAAAAAAAGCAGCCTTTATTTTGTAATGTCTTCTCTGACGTGTTCGATCTAATGAGCTTTGTCCATTTCCAGTGAACCTTCATTGGCGAGTGCATGGCTGAGTGGGCGGCAGCTCTCTTTGCCTCTTCTGGTAAAAGCATCTGTTAAGCATGGCTCAGGAGCTTGTTTGACGTTTATTACCAGAACATTTCCTCTGTGTCCGGGAATGCTGCATCACTGCATTTAAACAGTGTTTTCTCTCTTTGACAGTGCAAATAAAATTATATTCTGATTAGCAAAAATGGGAACTGATCTAAGATGCTCTGTGTTGGAATTGGTTGAAACGAGACCATCTGTGTGATAGATACTGTATCTGCTGCAGAAGTCATGCGTGTTACCATACCATTTATATTTGACTTTTTTAAGTTTGACTCTTTGGGATTGCTCAGCGATACCACAGATATAAAATCTTTTTGATTGTGTGTTCCATTGGTTTTGTCTAAAAAGTATTTTTTCTTCTACTATTAGATGTACATTTCTAAATCTGTGCTTTTAAATGTTATTTAACTCTGAAATTTATTCAGACACCTTCAAACATTTCTCACATTATCACAGTTTATTCACTATAGCTTAGAAAATGGTAATAAAATATGACAAGAACACAGTGTTAAACTGTGTCGGAATAAATTCATCTTGATAATGTCAGATAACTTTGATTAGAAATCAGACCAATCAGCTGTCAGCTGTTAAATTTAAGTACACAATTAGATAATACCAATTTAATAATCAAGCAATGCTTCATTTTGTTCAGTCTGTGGTGTAAAAGGTCGCATTATCAATTAAAGAAAAACACTTAAGCAAAACATGGTCAGGTCAAAGTGTCTGAATAATTTTGGTCCCAAACTTTTTATATATATGGTATAATATGTTACAGTTTACTTTATTTTGCTATCCTCACTTACATAAATGAACTATAGCGTCCTGCACCCACTAGTAAAACATTATATCTGGTGTCTGAATGATTTTTGGTTTGACTGTATATACATATTGATTCATGTGAATCCAGTAATCTGATGAATATCGATTAATTGCGGCCTGTAGAGCTGCAACATGCCTTCTTTTTTCCTGCTATTTGCCACTGACTGGGCTCTTACAGGAATAAAAGGGGTTAATATTGTGATCTTGATAAAGCTCTAGGCTCACAGGGCATGTCAAAAGCTTCATCCACATTATCTATCTCATTAAATAAATGCTATATACATATTTATTCAGATCATGATAAATGCATGTGATTTTGATTACCTTAATTTATCAGATTGCACCATATTTTGTGATGGAGATGTTAAATATGGTTGGTACAGTATTTTGATATCAGACAACAACAGTAAATATTCAAAAAAGCAAATAAAAAATAAAACCAAACTATTTATCCTGAATGATAGAAAATATACAACTACAGTCAAATCTAAACAACCTGAGAACAACAAAAACAAGCAGAAAGCTAATCTTAAATGTACAAATTAGCATATTAATTCTGGGTCAAATGGAGTGTAGCTAAACTAGCTTGTGCAAACAGTGGCAGAAATATTTCCTGAGTGGGAAAAATCGAATGACTGCCATGTTGTTTTATGAAAGAACCCCCTCATTAAAATATGTTAAAACTTTGGCATTTTTATATTCAAATCAAGATGAAAAGTTCATTAAAGAGGATAAATATTTCATTAGATACTAAATAAAACAAAGGAAATTTTGGCTTCTCTCAGCATAAAATTCCTTTGAAAGATTAATTAATACATGTAAATTATGCAAATTATGCCCATGCAAATATTTTATGAAGACAATTAAGGGAACCATTAATTACTGCCTTTTTTGCTTCAGTGACATTCATTCATTTAATTTTAATTTCACTTTAACTGTTTTGATGTTTAATCTTGCAACAAAGAACTTTATCTCCCCTCACAGGGTCGTGTAAACTTGCAGAAAACATTGAGAGGCTCGCGCTGAGCATCGGGAAGAGATACCGGGGAGATATTATGTTCGGTATCACAAGGAATTAGTGGCGAGATGTGCTCCCAGAAGCACGGAGCCAGGAAAAACAGTCAAGCTTATTCTTGGAATGGATTCAAAACACTGGAAAAGCAATTAATAAACACAGACTGTGTTAATATAGCAGAATTACAGAGTGTGACAAAAGACAAATAGAAATAATTAGTTCTCTGAAATTATGCTCTCATTATTTTTTTTTCCCCAACAGCCAAGTGCTGAAATTATAGCATGTCTCTTTGTTTTGTTTTTTTGTATACAGATTGGAATATAATTTTTCCCTCACATGAAAGTGTAATTTATCAGCACCCTTTTTTATGTTTTTGCCATTTGAGAGTAATTATGCCACACTGGTTGTAGTCCACAGTAACCATGACATGGACACACACACAAAAAATGCTGTTATAATTGAACAGACACGTGCTATTTAAATACATACACATACACAATTCCTGTGACCAGTTTTTAAGTCAATTCTTCAAGGGCACTGACTGTAAAACCTATGAAATGATTGCATCTTGTGGAGCAATATGTTTTTCTCCAGATCATGACCTAAATGTCTGTTCAAAGGAACTACTGACAAAAGCAATTCAAGTAATAATGAACAAGCTTCTCTCCCTTCTATGCTTATACTAACTTTAGCAATTAATGCTGGAAAATTATTAATCTTAAGACATAAGAACCATCATAATTCTAATGACATTATATGCTCTGAAAAAAATCTTTTCCTGTTCATCAAGTCAATGTCACTTGATTTAGTTGGGTAAAATCACACTCCTTGCACTGGATCTCCATTTAGTTTTACTAAAAACTTTCACACACACACACACAAAAAATTAACTAGGCTAATCAAACTGGGTTACGGGGCTTTTACTTGCAACGGGGTATTAAAATGCCATTTCCCACATTTCATAGCAATTTCCACACACTATTTTCAAAGGGAAATTGAGACCACTCAAGACGGCGTTTTTTGTATCACATGTGCTGCTGGGTACAATTAAAATAGACATCAGAGCGATGAGCGACTTAACACTTAAGGTGTAGTTAAAAGAGTGTGACTGATACATTTGCAAATAGGCAAGTGGTTTTCTGTGAAACGATACCAGACTAAACCGGGTCCATAAAAACCCATAAAGTGCATGTGTATTTATTTGAGTGGGTGTGTTGTGCTCCACTGTGGGTCATCTTCAGATAATGAAACTTCTTATTATGCTCATTAAATTGCACTGGTCTCTGAGGTACACAACATAGACAGGGTCTTACTGTCAAGGGGGTCTATCTTTAAAATGATTCTATCCAATGATTATATCCATATAATCTTATCCTTTACCTTCAACTATTGAGCTGAACACCACATTGACTGCGGTATACACGTGTGTGTGTGTGTGTGTGTTCCATGTTTTTCTATCCCGGTGGGGACTTCAACATTAATGCACACTGACTCATGGGGTCTTGTGTCACCATGGGGACCTAAAATGAGGTCCCCATGAGGAAACAAGCTTATAAATCATACAGAATGAGTTTTTTTGAAAATGTAAAAATGCAGAAAGTTGTGTGTGATGGGTAAGATTAGGGGTAGGGCTAGTGTAAGGGGATAGAATATACAGTTTGTACAGTATAAAAGCCATTATGTCTATGGAGAGTCCCCACAAAGATAGTGAACCAGACGTGTGTGTGTGTGTGTGTATATATAAGATGAAAGTCAAACAACAAAACAACATTGGACCCCATTGACTTTTACTGTATGAAAAAAAAAAAATCTAAAAAATATATTTTGTGTTCTGTAGAAGAAAGAAAGTCATACAGGTTTGGAAGGACCTGAAGTTGAGTAAATGATTAAATAAAATATTTTTTTTTGGTTGAACTATCCTTTTAATAATATTTTAATACATCCCAGCTGGTAAAAACTACAAAACAAAAGTACAATTTTAATTGACTCACTGGGCTTGTTTAATGTTTAATCTTCTTCTTGTTCCTTGTTTAATATCCCATCAAACTCCTTTACACACTCACAAAGCATCAACTCTCCACCTCAGTAGACCGTGCCACTGTCATATTTTCATATATTTCCCCTGTCTAGAAATGTTCTCTTGACAGATCCCACTGATCTTGACCTTCGACTTGAACTGTAGGATCTGCGGCCCAGATGGCAGGCTGCATGCTTGAACAGCAGGCCGAGTTAAAACAAGGCTCATATACCGGAGCTGAGCCGAGATTTATAGTCTCCTGAAAAACACGTACCTTGTATTGTCCTCTCAGCATCTGTTCTGCCACTGCTGCGGTCAGTCTCTATCTCCTGGGTCAACGAGTCTGGCAAAATGAAAAGATAATGACGATTAAACATCCATGACATCTGTGCTTAATTAGGAAAGTTTTCTAGCCTCGTCTTTCGTGATGGGTGGAGGGTGGATGTGCTCATCAGATCACTCGGGTCAGGGCGAAGTTTCGACCATTGGATGAGCAGTGTTATGAATACTGAACAGAGCATTTCGCCACATGTTAGCCTGAACTTATAGATCTTGATAGGCTTGGTACAGATGTTATACTTGTTTCATTCAACACTTTAAACATTTTAGGATGTATTAAAAACGTGTCCAATGCAGTGTTATTTCAGTATTATTCATACACTTTTCTAGAATTTATTAATATCAGTTTTCATTTTAATTTCAATATTTTTTTGTTATGTGCTTTTATCATTTAATATTAGTTTTTATATCTCTATTCAGTTTTAATTTATTTTTATTTTAGTAATTTTAGTACTTAAATTAGATATTTAGTTAGTTGACAAGAAACATTTCAAATTTTTACTTTTTTTTAGGTTCAGCATTCATACCATATTTATATTTTATTTTATTTTATTTAACAAAGATTTTTTTTAATGGCTTTAATTTAATTTTAGTTAATATTAACAACACTTTTTTTTAATGCTCAAATTACTTTGATAGCAAACACTCAGAATGAACCAGATTTGGAAAAGAAAATGCATGTTTTTATGGTTTTTAAACAATCTTTTATCTCTCCCTTTATCATAATGCTTGATATTAATATTTGAGTTTATTATACAGCTTTTTTGCAGTCAAATATTGTATCGTGACCACTGTTTACGGTCACTTTCTGGATAAATCTGAAAGCTTCAAAAGTCTTATTTATGATTCCTTTTTTCATATAATAATTTATTTTACTTAAATTAATATTTCATGCCCATTTATGTTTTTTTTGGTCAGTAGCTGTATATCAATTGGGATCATGTACTCTATAGTCACCCGGTCATTATCCCAAAAAAGCATATTTCATCAGAATATTCTAAGCAAGTGAATATACAACACAATAAAAGAAGATATATTAACATGAAGTGACCTTCATCGACACTGCAAATTTCATATCTTGGAATCCACATCTCATAGGTCAATCAACAATGAAATGGAAAAATACACCCTTTAACAAATTTAAGTATGTCAACATTCTGGTAAGTTGTCTCACCGTTGAGTGATCTGAGACTCTCTGTGGGTGATGTCTGTTTCAGGGTTTGCTCCACCTGCTCTCGTCGTTTTGACTCGTACTCCAGTGCCTCCTGCAATTTCCTCTTCGCTTTCTTCTCCTTCTTCAATCGCTTCTGAATGATCGCTGTTTGCAAAGAACAGAGAAAAGCAGCAGTCAAGGACCCCAGTCATTTGCAGAGGTAGATATTACGAACTACAGGAAGGAGAGCTGGTTTTCAAACTCTGTCAGTGAGGAAATATTCATAGAAAAGTGGCAGCTGAAAACATGTTCTCATTCAATGAGAAATTGACTGTCATTAGCAAAATAATTGAGCCAGCGATAACCTGGATTAACCTAGGTTAAAATGCCAATGAGACGAGGTTAAGGGAAACTTTCTGTAAAGAAGGAGAGGAGAGAGACACGCTGAATATTAAACAGAAGAAAGCTGGAGGCAGATTTATAAGGAACCTTCTATGAAACTGGCTTAATAAGCTCAATTTGATTCATTATGTAGGATAAATACATAGACTATTAAGTCACACTTAGCAATACTTTTGTGCAGAAAAAAATCTAAATCATTTATTGAAGCCAAAATGTAGATTCATAATTATATGTTCATGCAATAATAAAATACAACAGAGTATGTAACTAGAGGCCATCTGTAATGCACATATCACTTTTAATCTAAAAGAGAGTTGAAAATTATTAGCTAAACTATTATAAATCTGTAGTCCAATCATGGCCTTCCCTCGAGAAATATTGTGGCTCATTTAGAAACATTTACCATATAAATGACTTATTCATATTTCCATGAGTTTAACCACACTCACCCAAAAGAAAGCTTTGTACAGTATATTTTTCTAATGGACCCTGTGCATTTAGACATTGTCTATGTAGTTACTGTAATATACTGTATTCCCACAAGCACTTCTGCACACATAATCGATATGTGCTCATGTATTGATCGTAATGTGAATATGCCTCATTCTGCTCGATTTATGACCTTGTCTCTATCACTTTGGCAGCATGCTTTTTTGTGTGCTTGTAATTAACAATTGAGCTTGTAACATGGATTTTCAGGTTATTTTAATGCACTTTTTCTATGCTTTGAAAATTAGCATTCATGAAGTTCATTTGTTAAGAAGATTATTTTTTTTTTGCTACATTTTTGTAGGTGGTTGCTTATAAGCCCGAGACAAAAAAGGCCACCAAAAGTCTCTATGAGATTAATTTAATGCATCCTTCCTGAATAAAAGGTATTAAATCTTTCAAATTTATTAATTACTGACCCCAAAATTTTGAACAGTAGTGCAAGTCTATGGATTTTTTGTTTTATCGTTTGCTAATAAGAAATTAAATGTATGATTTTGTAACATCTGATATATTTAAATGTTGTATTCTAGGCCTAATAATACAGAGCCCCACATGACGTAGACAAAAAATATATATTGCGGCCGCGAATTAAGAATTTGTTCACTCATTTTAGTAAACCATGGCCATGTTGAACTAATTCATTTGATTTAACTAAAACAAGGGAACAAATTATTACAACGTGGCCACGCTTTAGAAAAACAAAGGAACAAATTGTTATTTTGTGCGCACAATTTACTTAAAAAGAGGGAACAAATTAGTAAAACGTTTTGACGTATTAGTAAATCGTGGGGGGAAAAAAGTTAATTTGTGGGCACGATATACATATTTTTTGTCCCACATGTCATGTGTGGGGCTCTGTGTAATCATGGTGGTTGCTTTCGCATCTTTGCAAAACTTACCCAGAACACCTTAAGTAACCGCCTAGCAATGCCCTTGTGATCGCCTATATTTCTTAGCATTTGACTAGCAATACCATGAAACCACCCAAAACAACACAGGAAAACAACACACATTTATACATTTTATCATGCAAAATTCTAATGTTGGTTTAATTTTTATAGATAAGTCCTAACCTAATTAGTCATACTGATAATGTACATTAATAATCTGATTTACAATGAAGCAGTTGAAATAAAAAGATGGCACATGGTATATTTTTTATGAGGCAAGAAAAAAAAAGCCCCAATAAATACAATTCACAGGGGCAAATATGGCCCCTAAATGGAATTTCTAAAATTGGTGTGTACAGTAAAATGCTTTGCCTTTTTTCATTAAATTCCTCTAGAACCAGGAATCAAACTATATAGGTGATATATAAATTGTGCGCACTCTATGTGGTTTAAGTGTGTGTGTGAGTAATACACACCTCTATTCTTCTGCTCGACAGCCAGTTGTTTCTCCAGGGTTTCTCTGAGCTCTCGCTCTCTAAACAGCTCCATCTTCAGCTCCGTCTTCTCCAGCTGCACTTGTTTCTCCTGAGCGCGGGCGTTATCAATTGCCACCTTCAGCAAACCCTTCAGCAGCAGCAGGAGACAAACTTGCGTTATACAAAATTCACACACACCTACTCAGAAGTCAATAAACTATACGAATGCTTTATTTTATGATAAAGCAGTGGCACTCAAAGTTCGGGAAAAAAACGTTTTGTCTGAAGTCAATGTCAAAGACTGGTATTCAAAATAACACTAGTCTTATTTCTTCAAATGAACAGCAACATGACATGGACACAAAATGAGCTTTAATGAACTTATAACTTCTGTTTGTCAGTTTGTGAATCAGCAGGTTGTATAAGAATGATCAAATCTTAACCTAAACAGCTGCTTGTCTCAAAACAACACTTAAAGCGGTATTTGCCGTGCAAACAGCGCGGTGACCATTTCAAAACAATTATTCCCTGTACGCATGCAATTAAGCTGAATGCAATGGGCTATATCATACTAATTGTTCCTTCTTATGACCCCAATTTAGACTAAGTTGCTTTATCTCAATTTTCTGCTTGGGTTCGTTTTGTTGATTTGTGTGCGAATGTTCAATCAAAACATTACCCTGAAATCATGATTAAAGATGACTGACTGAACTGAGACCTGCTAATTAACAATAGGGCCGAAAGCAGAGCGATAGATCTGATGGCCATATCACAAGAGCAATGAGCAAACCTCTCACTCCCCATACTGTACCCACATCATTAGTCTCAGAGGCGGTGTTAATCAACTACATTCATCTTTCTGACTGGGTCTTACTTGCATGACAACCACAGTGGTGATCAAGGGAGTCGTGTTGAATATATGCGGCTTTGCATTTGTTTTGATGGGGAAAAACATCAGCTGGAGGAGCACCCAGAAAACTAGTATAAACTTTTTGCCACACCTGCCACATGCAACTGCATGATTAATTGTTTGACAGCACTAATGTAAATATATCTTAATAAAGCTGAAAGCTGAATTCTCAGCAGCCATTATTCCAGTCTTTAGTGTCACATGATCCTTCAGAAAACATTCTAATATACTGATTTGTTGATCAAGAAACATTTCTTATTATTATCAATATTGAAAACAGTTGTTCTGCTTAATATGTCCATTTTCCTTGCTGAATTAAAATGACAGACTTTTGAACTGTATATAAACTTATACTGTTCTGCACTTACACGTCTGCTCAAGTTTTTGCAAATTCAAAATTGCAGCATTGTTAATATTGACGACTCATGCATGATAAATTGCTTGTTTTTCCTCTTTTGAAAGTTGCTTTAAAAAGTATCTTCTAAATGATTAGATGTAAACAGCATAAATATTTCTTATTGTACAAATGTTTGAATTATCCTCAAGCATGATGCTAATATCACTGCTTGTCATCCTCCTTTCACAATATTTTCCAAACAGTGGCTAAAAGGAACACTCCACTTTTTTGAAAAAAGGCTCATTTTCCATCTCCCCTAGAGTTAAACAGTTGAGTTTTACCGTTTTCAAATCCATTTAGCCGATCTCCGGATCTGGCATAGAACTTTTAGCATAGCTTAGCATAGATCAGATTAGACCGTTAGCATCTCGCTCAAAAATGACCAAAGACTTTCGATATTATTCCTATTTAAAACTTGACTCTTCTGTAGTTACATCGTGTACTAAGACCAACGGAAAATGAAAAGTTGCGATTTTCTAGATCGATATGGATAGGGACTATACTCTCATTCCTGCGTAATAATCAAGGAACTTTGCTGCCGTACCATGGGTGCAGCAGGCGCAATGATATTACGCAGCACCTAAAAATAGGCTAACTTCTGTCAACATAACCAACGTGACAACCTGCTTGCACAGGGAACGTGCTGGGGACTATTTTGGTACGGCAGCAAAGTTCCTTGATTATTACGCAGGAATGAGAGTATAGTTCCTAGCCGGTCTAGAAAATCGCAACTAAAAAACAACTTTTCATTTTCCGTCGGTCTTAGTACACGATGTAACTACAGAAGAGTCAAGTTTTAAATAGATTTAATATCGAAAGTCTTCGGTTATTTTTAAGCGAGATGCAAATGGTCTAATCAGATTCAATAATCTATGCTAAGCTATGCTAAAAGTTCTACCGCCAGTTCCGGAGATCGGCTGAATGGATTCGAAAACGGTAAAACTGTTTAACTCTAGGGGAGTTGGAAAATGAGCCTATTTTTAAAAAAAGTGGAGCGTTCCTTTAAGACTGTCACAAATTGTGATAAACGACTTGATGTGCCATCTCCTTCCATTATGTGTAATCTTCAGAACCACTGGTGTTCACTGTTATGACACATGATGTGATAAGATCATGACATGTGTCAGCTGGCCAGTCCACACTGGGCTAAAATAAAACATAACTATAGCAACCAGCAGATAGTCTGCTAAAATTCAAGAAGAAAATTCTCTGATGATGTTTTATTGGAATCAAAATATTACTCAATTATGACTACTTTTTCTTTTTTTACATGTATAATTTATTGGTTATACAGAGAAGTCCAATTTATCAATTTAGTTTGTTCAAATGTTTGTTTAGCAATTTGGTTCATTTGAACATTCGTTTTGGATGTTGTTCAATATTAATGCTTTGTGAATTGTCTGAATTCGACCAATTCACGTATTACTAGTTAGTAGACTATCTGAATCAACCAGGCAGAACTGGATCAAGAAAGACTATTCATGGTACATTTTGCTTTCTGCTAAATATCTTCTGAAAGAGAGGTCTCTTACCTGGATGTTAGTCAGAAGGGTCTCTATAGACGACAGGCCATCAGGGAAGAGGAAGGGTGAGGGGAATCCTGGAGGTAAAGTCTGACCCGCAAACGACAGCCTTTCATAGCCGTCTCTCGCCGTAGGCGTGCACATGGGGGTTTCTTCTGGTGGCATACAGAGAAACATACACATTCAGCACAACAGATGACACACTCCATGTAGTACTGTGCTGTAAAATAAATCATTATTTTCCTGAATTGGTGTTTATACACCCAGATTGTTTGTGAGATGTAAAATTAACATCTATACAAGCATGCCCAATCAAGCACATATGATTGATAGCCCATTCTGTCAGTGTCACACGGCACTCTATTATTGATGCTTCTGTATTTATAGCCGCTATAAATGCTTGAGAGATTTTACATACAGATAAAATGAGAGGCTCTTCTAAGAAATAGGCATTTGCATTTTTGGAAATTATGTGTTTCTCGGTAGCATCGAGGGCATGGATATGTTGGGAGACAAAGCCCACCCGTTCCATATGGCACGAAAACTCTCTGATAGGAAAAGACCACACTCAAGCAGATGCATATGGCAAGCTAAGATTATCAAGGGCCCTGGCTTCTCAACAAAGGCCATATGGCACAAGGTGGTGAACCCTCATTGACCATGTTTCAACACTACAGCTGCCCCCTCAACAGACTGGCAATGCCATTCTGGGCAAATGAATTAACCCCCTCAAAGGAATCGGTGCATAAAAAATCAATATGATTGGAAGAGATTCAAGAGGAACCTGGTAGATAAAAAACAGAGGAGGAAAATAAATATCATTTATTTTCTCTCAGTCGATGGTTGACACATAAATGTGCAGGTGTAAAATGTCACAGGTGGGGCTGCCATTAAAACCCTCTGGAAATAAAAGAAAAAGGATTTTACGTCTACCAGACAAATAAAAACAGGGACTGGCACATTAAAGTGTATATATTTTATCACCTAATCCACTGGGACTCCAGCTGAATGTCATAAGGAGGGAAAACGCTGGGATGAGCACTGTAAAGTGTGCAGCATGTCTTTACAAACAGCTTTCCAAGATTAATCACCATGTCATCTTATTAAACATTATGCTGGTAAATGAAAGTAATCTAAAGTACCTCATGTTAGAAAAAAAATATTAATGAAAAAATTAGATCCTCTTTATAGTGTAGTAAACAGTTATGTTACAATCAATATGCATTACATTTACATTTATGCATTTGGCAGACACTTCAATCCAATCCATTTACAATACATGCAATACACTTTATTGCAGTATGTGTTTCTTGGAATTGAAACCCATGACCTTGGTGTTGTTAGTGCCATGTATTATAATTCATTATTTAATAATTCCATTAATTAAATTTTCATTTCATAATCTATAGTCTAATGACAATGTATATATAAGGGTACATTTGAAATGTATATATATATATATATATATATATATATATACACACACACACACACACACACCGTATTGCCAAAAGTATTGGGACACCCCTCCAAATCATTGAATTCCTGTGTTCCAATCACGTACATGGCCACAGGTGTATAAAATCAAGCACCTAGGCATGCAGACTGCTCCTACAAACATTTGTGAAAGAATGGGTCGCTCTCAGGAGCTCAGTGAATTCAAGCGAGGTACCGTGATAGGTTGCCACCTGTGCAATAAGTCCATTCGTGAAATTTCCTTAATATTAAATATTCTACAGTCAACTGTTAGTGGTATTATAACAAAGTGGATGCAATTGGGAACAACAGCAACTCAGCCACGAAGTGCTAGGTCACGTAAAATCACAGAGCGAGGTCAGTGCATGCTAAGACACACAGTGCGCAGAAGTCGCTGACTTTCTGCAGAGTCAACCGCTACAGACCTCAAAACTTCATGTGGCCTTCAGATTAGCTCAAGAACAGTGTGTAGACAACTTTATGTAATGGGTTTCCATGGCCAAGCATCTGCATCCAAGCCTTACATCACCAAGTGCAATGCAAAGCATCAGATGCAGTGGTGTAAAGCACGCCGCCACTGGACTCTAGAGCAGTGGAGACGTGTTCTCTGGAGTGACGAATCACACTTCTCTCTCTGGCAATCCGATGGACGAGTCTGTGTTTGGCGGTTGCCAGGAGAACTGTACTTGCCTGACTGCATTGTGCCAAGTGTAAAGTTTGGTGGAGGAGCGATTATGGTATGGGGTTGTTTTTCAGGGGTGGGGCTTGGCCTCTTAGTTCCAGTGACAGGAACTCTTAATGCTTCAGCATACCAAGACATTTTGGACAATTTCATGCTCCCAACATTGTGGGAACAGTTTGGGAATGGCCCCTTCTGTTTCAACATGACTGTGCACCAGTGCACAAAGCAAGGTCCATAAAGACTTGGATGAGCGAGTTTGGTGTGGAGGAACTTGACTGGCCTGCACCTCAACCCGATAGAACACCTTTAGGAAGAATGAGAGCGAAGACTGTGGCCAGGCCTTCTCGTCCAACATCAGTGCCTGACCTCACAAATGCGCTTCCAGAAGAATGGTCAAAAATGTCCATAAACACACTCCTAAACCTTGTAGAAAGCCTTCCCAGAAGAGTTGAAGCTGTTATAGCTGCAAAGAATGGAATGTCATTAAAGTTTATGTGCATGTAAAGGCAGGCGTCCCCGAACTTTTGGCACATATAAGTACATATATTTTATTATATCTTATAAATATTATATTTTTTATTTTACATTAGCACCATTTCTAAAATTAAATTATAAGAAATATTTTATAATTATTAGATATACATTAGATTCTGTGAAAATGAGATGAAATCAGGTAGGGAGGCATTAAAACTAAATGAGCAAATGTTTCAATTCATTTTCTCTAATAATATATTGGAAGAATCATTGTTCTAAATTAACAATTTATTGTAAATTATTGTGATAGTTGAGGTTTGAACCTGCATTCTTTCAGTTACCAGCCATGATCTTTAACCACTAGGCTACAGTATTACCCATTTAAATGAAAAAAAGTTTTCTAGTCTTCAGAGTATCTGAGCAGCATTTTAAAAGAGAAAAACGTGAGTGTGGACACTGAGCAGATGTCCAGTGGGGCTGAAATGTTAAGCAGATTCTTGCTCACTTCCTGTGAGCAGCCACCAGTGCCTGTCAGTGCCCTGATGACATCATCTGCCATTCATCAGTTCCGTTAGGTCAGACCTCTACCATCTGCTGCATGGCCAATCATAACTCTACATCTATCTCCACATACACACACACACACACACACACACTTACACACAGGCCATCAAAACTCCACATTTATCTTAACAGCCACATCCTTATACAGGCTATCATAGGCCTGCATCCATCACTACACACACGTAAAGGCCTCATAACCCCCTGAATCCATCTCCACACACACATGGACAAACATGTACACACAGACTATCATAACTCACTTTAAACCACACAGCCCTGCGCTGACACTATCTTCACGCTGTCATAGCGTGCTGCCAATCACAGCAGAAGTCAGACAACATTCTGCCTGCTACAAAACGAGAAAACACACAGGACATGTCAGCTAACAGAACACAACAGGATGATTCAGACTTGTCTAAATGGCAAGAACCAAGAAGAATGTCTCAATAATTCGCTCTATTAATGTAACGCATTATGAAAGAATTGATAATGCCTTTTGATATACAGTGTAGTCCATTTGATCTATTAGGGATGTGCAAATCTATGTGTGTACTATTTTGTGCATGCTCATTTCCCCCATTTTTTTCTTGCTGTCATCTAGCACTCACTTAATGTTTAAACACTAATATTTAACAATGTAAAATTGAATCTTTAGCAAATTTCAAAATTAATATAATTTTTTATACTGTATATTATAATATTGTGATGCATAAATTCACTATTTGTATATAATTTTTTTTTTTTACAAGAAAATACAACTGATTATAAGGTGTATTATAAGGCGTAACAAAATTTGTTTTAAATCATTATACACAAGTAATTTAAAAGCCTAGAATTGTATTTCTCACGCATTTCAGTTTAAGTATCAAATCCCAGAATCAGGCCCTCATTCAGAATTAATATGTGTTTATATGACTTCCTAAATCATGCACAAACACGGCACGACTTGAGGAGCCCCTCTTCTGCCATCAGCATTCACTAACGCCAGCCAAGGCTTGGTAACAGCTGGTCCTACATTAATTAGTTTAAAGTATTTATTTCAACCATCTCTGCAGCAGATTGCAGCAAAACATAAGAGATTATTCCGAGCATCTGCAAATGCCCTGGAAACATTCAGCCAACCAACAGTTGAATATCAGCCGCCACTATTAAGACTTTACGATTCGAAATTCTTGGACGGAGGAAAGGCCAAGAGGAGTGCTGGGAATCCATGGAGGGTCTCCTCCAATCTCTCCCTAATTTAACTAGCATTTTATTCCAGTTCATTACCGACAATGGGCGGCACAGAAACATAATTAAGAAAAACTTGTTTTAATGCTGTTCAAAGACATCGTTTTGTGCAGTCATTAACAGATCATGTAAACAGAGTGAATTATATGAATTATATGAACATCACAGAATATACTATATATACACAGTATGTTTTCTTCTCTTTGTCTCATTTGTGGCTCTGATTCTTTGGATGCCAAACATGTAGCGAATCAGCAAATGAGAAACAATAGAGGAGAATTGGATGTCAGAAGCCTGTATTTGGTTTGCAGCCACCGTAGTCCTGGATTTGGTGTTGGCATTAATAATACATCATTGCTTAAACCAACTTCTGCTTTAGACTCAGCAGGACCTCGCCGCAAACACAATACTGGATCACAGAATGGCTCATATTGCTTTGTTACTAGGAAACAATCTGTCATGCATTAGAAAGCAAACAGCACATTTCATCTCAAATGACCAATTCAGCTCTCAAATAACCAAAATTTGCCATTTTTTGGTCAGTCTCCATTTACATTTGCCACACTTGAGCGCAATTGTGTCTGTGAGCATTTTCTTGTTTCGAGCACTCCATTTTGGCCAGGCTTTAGCTGTTTATTTCCTGCCATTGGTCCAGAATCATTGACTTGGACTTAATTACAGTGCCAGACGCCAGCATGATGAAGAGAGCGAAGGAGAGAGCTGTGTTTTCCAGGTGATATTTCTCCACCGGGGCTGCCAGCAGCAGCTGTGACAGGTCCGTTTGCAGCTTTCTGCCTCAAAAATGAAATCCTTATGAAATCCTTTTAGGTCAGCCGTGTCACAAATAACATTTCATGCGCAACTGTTTCGCTGGATAATAGGAGCCGCAAATAAAAATGGGACGCTGTAAATACGACGCATTTGGAATGAAATGCCATAATTTAAAACAACGCACATACTCACAATCACACGTAAACATGTGCACACACACACGCACGCACGCTGTCCCTCCCTCCCGTGGCAGCAGTGGGAGTCCTTGACAGTGTGGTAGCAATGATAAATCACCTTTCCTGTTAATTCTCTCAGTCCTTATGTGTTGTGCTGCTAAAACAGGGGCTCAGAAATCAACTTGACAAACTATGAATGTAAAAATATATCACTTGGAGGAATCTGGGCTTATCTCCAATTTACATGTTATTAGATTTGTATTGTGAGCAGCGTTCGGACAAGGCTGCGCTGAGGAAAAGGGGAGAGCGAAAAGAGAAGTTTGCAATAAGAGAAGATAAAATGTCTCGAACCACTCTCAAAAGCCTTTGATATCTTTGATGGAAAGTCACGACAAGGAGAGTGTAAACCACTCAACTGATTTTTAATATGATAGACAAGGCACTCTGCGATGAATTGAGTGGAAACCTTGGGAAATTTAGCAACATTCTCTCAATAAATAGCTTTAATTGACCTTGGGAGCTGAAAATGTGCCATATGTTGCAAGTTGCAGTGTTTGAATTGAGGTCCCAGCGGACCTTTCAGCTGATTTCTCCAATGAAGGCACTGAGCCGGAGGAGGGAAAGAGAGAGAGAGGGGGAAAAGCATTGCAGCATTTGGCTAGCCAGTCACTGTGATATATTGACAGGTGAAGCCTGTGTCCTTGCAAACCTGTGTTCCTCGCAGCAGGAGAATTGAATGTTTAAAACGTGGAGGATGTCAGTTCCCCTCTACGCAAAGGCTGCCGCTACCTACAGCAGACAATTACATTTTATTTGACCTGCCAATGGGGCTGAAGAAGTTGCCTCCTTCCAGGGGAGTGGTTATGACCTTTCAGTCTCATAAATGGAGACAACAGCGCATTACACAGAGGCTAATCTTTAAAACTGCATTGTCTGCTCTCTCTTCTGCATTCCATTAAATATTTCAGCAGCAAACTGTTTTTACTGACCTAACTCAAAGCTTATACACCTATGTTTAAAGTGGTCAGTTTGAAGAAGCTCTTTAAAAAATATAAATGTATCACTAACTCTAAAAAGCAGAACAATGATTAAATATAAGAGCACCAAGGATATTTTTAGGTAAAAACACAGTTAGGTCGGAGTCTGTAGTTACATCCGACCCTGTTTCCCTCTCTCCTCTACCACTGCTTCCTGTGCACTCTTGCACTGTCCTGTTCTTTTATCTGCCTGCTTTGACAACATTGTATGAGAACTTGACTTGACTTGACCTAGAAAGTAAAGGCAAAAATGCCAAAAAAATAATGGATAAGAAAGAAGAGACTAATCACCGTTTAATATGCAAATATTATGATGAATTGAATAAATTGAATTTGAACTGAGGTGACAAACAGGATGCAGAATTGCAATTTCAAATTTAAATTTAAGGAAAAGTCATGTAACTGTAATTTTAACTAGGAATTCAGTTTGCCAAGACAAACTCTAAATGTTGATTTTATTAGTTTTAAAAGTTTTAAAAGCCTTGAATATAGGCTTTATATGCCTTATAGACAGAAAGATGATAGACAGACAGACAGATAATAGACAGATGATAGATAGATAGATAGATAGATAGATAGATAGATGGATAGATGGATAGATGGATGGATGGATGGATAGATAGATAGATAGATGATATACATTCCCTGAAGGAAATATCAGCACTTGCAAGGCAGCAAGACTTAAAAATATTACATTTTTAAATTAAAGCTTTAGTTATGTGCAAATGACCCCTTTCCAGAAAACAAACCCCTAAACCAGATGTTTGAGGAATATCAATACATCACTGCCTTGCAAGCACTGTACAAAAAAAGAAGGAAAAAAAAAAGACAAAAGCAATGAAAGGGAAAGCAATTCTACCTTTACAGCATGTGTACACATGCAGACCACAGTGAGAAATGTGTGCTGTGATCCGTAGTGGGCAAATTCCTTCAGAATGACTTAAAGGTGCATATGTTGTGCATATGGGCAGGGTGAATACATACGTGTTACAGAATTGTTACAGCTATCTACCGCAGAACCGCTAACCCTGCTCACACCCACTTGGCTTTGCTCTTTTCTTCTCTTTAATTCCGAGATGAAAATTTGCCATTACCAAATTCCTGCTGGGAGTCAAAGTCAAGTGCTGGAATCAGTCGGCCCTGGATTAACAGGTAACATTTGGCTTGGAAAGCCTTATCTCTGAGAAATGCACTGTGGTGTTTCTTTCTCTCTCTCTCTCTCTCTCCACTAATGTTCCCTACACTTAGAGATTAAATCGCTTGCTGCACAAACCCATTTGAGAGCACAAGGAAGGTGAGGGGGATAATCAGCACAGGCACTGGGCCGTGTTTCCTAAACGCGCTCCCAAACATTACTGTGCACGGGCATAAAATTAGCGTCGGGACCTTAAAACGCTGACATTTCGCATGACTTTTGGGAAAGTGACACCATCATATTTTCTTGTAGGATATCATTAAATTTCAACTGCCCTGTGGCAGAGACTTTCCATTAATAACCAATTCTGTGTGTCACTCCGCGCCCCTCTTCTGAAATAATGAGTCCTTTGGTTTGGCTTAATAAATTGAAACATATTCTCAAGGCCACGCTGAAGACAGCCGCACAGATGGGCAGGCGAAGGGGAGGAAATCTTCATAAATCCTTAACTGTCGCACACGGTCAGGGATAAAAACAAAAGCAGCCTTTATGGTGAGCAGTTCACCACCAGAGGAAAAAAAAACTGGTCTTGTGTGGCTGCAATCTACCGCAGGCAATCAAACCACAAACTGTTAAGATTATAAGACACATGCACAGAGCATAAAATGATTGTTAGATCAAATAAATAAACAAACAAACAAATACATTACTTGTTTTTAGCAACGCAAGTAATGCATTTGAATGCAACTTTTCTATCATTATATACTTTGAACCAACATAACAGGTCAGTCAGATAATGCAATTTTTAGTCCAAATAGGAATGTGGTTTTGTGGTTCATTTGCCCTCTTCCCAGCATGCACTGAGGCATGAGTATGGCTGCATTGTTTGATTGCATTATTATTGCATTCTTTACACTGTTCTTAATTATATTGATATTGTCATATTTTGTAACTTATGGAAAAAATCTTCTTAAACTAGGGACAGTTCACCAGTCCTGATGCCCCAGTGTTGGGAAGATTACTTTGGAAATGTAATAGGTTACAGATAACAAGTTACCCTATTTAAAATGTAATAAGTAGTGTAACTATTTCAATTACTTTATTAATGTAACTGATTACATTTGATAAATTTTTGATTACTTTTCTAATTTTCTAACTCATTTTTATCACTCAGACAGGTTGTAGCCTAAAGGCCAAAGCTTTCAGTGGCAATGAGGATTGATGTAATTGGCAGAAGTAGTGGGCTGCAAACTCAAACAAGAACGAATCAAAAGCATCAGAATAGCATAGAAGCAACAAATTAATATTATTCAACATATCCTAGCTTTTTACAGAAAATATTCATATGTAACCTTTGTAATCGTTAACATTATCATAAGCAGTGTTGGGGGTAACGCATTACAAGTAACATAATAGTTATTGACTAAATGTGAGCATACGTTTATTAATCTCATTTGTACAAAAAAAGATTCAGCATTCCTCAAAATTAATAAAATCAGTGAAATGCAAAATCAGAATACTACGCAAACCTCCAATAATTAAATTTGGTAAATAAAATATTTTTTATGCATTTAATCTCACTTTATTGACCAGTGTACTTGCTGCTGACCATCGAAGATTCAGTTAAACCATAAGCAAAAATAACTTTAGATTTTTTTTGTTTTGTATTGGTGAAGTAAGTGTTAAATCTTCTTCTGCATCCATTGTCCTGCAATCCAGAATGGGTTTGTTTGAGCTGCGCCCTCTACTGTACATGTGTGAATTTGTTTCAAAAATTATTATTAAAAAATTTGAAAGCGCGTTTACATTTGCCCTAAAATAGATAATTTTTGTTATAAAACCCCCCCCAAAAAACAAGCCCAGCCCAGGTGAGAAAAAGTAATGCAAAAGTAACGCAATGCATTACTTTTCTTAAAAAGTAACTAAGTAACGCAATATTGAAATGCATTACTTTTCAAAGTAAATTTCTCTAACACTGATCATAAGTAACTGTAATTTATTTACACATTTTTTCTCAGTAACTGTAACAGATTACAGTTACATTTATTTTGTTACATGTAACTAGTTACTCCCCAACACTGGCCAGAACAAACGACTTGGGGGGGCCTTCTGGGGGGTGGTCCCCCTCGGTTGATGTTTTGGGTGAGGGTGGTTGGGGGGATGTAAGGGGTTCCGAACCTATATTTGGACTGTCTTCTGTGAAACACAAAAGAAATTACATTTTGAAGAGTGCTTTGAAGAGAGCCCCACTGACTTTCATTGTATGGACAAAAATAACACTAAAACAAAAATAACATTTTCTAAATATTTTCTTTAGTGTTCCACAGATTGATGCTTTGCAATTTCACATCTTATTTTCTGATGGTGAGCCATACAGGCAAAGAGTCTCTGATGGAAACCCCAGCAGAAGAAGATATCTTGTCTTTTTATACGGCCCGTGTCATATTTATTGCATAAAGGTCAGAGTGTTCATTTGTTCAAAGTCAGCGTTTTTCCACGCTCCTCCATGTAATAAATGCAGAGGGGATGTCATTATTGGACCGCTGAGGATTAAAGGCTTGACTGCCTGTGATGACTGCATAAAAAAGCCCCACCACTACTTTTGTTTCTTCAAGTGAGCGTCCTACAGAAAGACCGCACTCGGCATACAATGACAACCATCGTTACCACAAACAGACACTCCTCAAAGGTAGATGAAACACTGGTGAGAGAGGGTTGCATAACCCAATTAATACAGGTAAAGAAGGATGAGTAACTAATGCTCTCAAATGTCTGTGAATTAATTGCCTTTTGAAAAGCAAATGCATGCAAGACTCGTATGTAGTGGAGAGTCATGTTTACAGTCTTTGTTGGGGCCGATGATCACTAAGGTCTGGAAATCATACATGTTGCAGTCTAGAGTCTAAAAAAAAGAGATTTTTTGGGGGGATGGGGGGTTATTATTAGCATGCATTACTGGAGTAATCAGCCCAAATTGAGTCCATTTATTGATCATTGAATGCTTACTGGTGCACACCCTGAAAGCTAGATTACTACAATCACACTTTGGAAGCCTCCTGCACAATCTAGAGTTAATCATCTCTAGAGATGGTTCTGTGTGGACATCTTTATTTATTTTTGTTAACTGGAATTGCCCTCAGCTCACATCTGGTTGAATTTTCTACATATTTTATGAATGCGCACATCGCTGTCCTTACACAGAAACAAATGTGTTTTGGTGCCAATATGTAAATGCCTTCCACATTTTACACACAATGACATTAGAAATTCAAACAAGAGGTAAAAACCAGACATAATCAAAATGCTTTGATATAACAAGCACTCGAACACTGAGAAACGGAAGATAGTCTGTGGTCTGATCACAGTGGAGTGCGTTCCGTCGAAGACGGGCGGACATATTAATGTGATTCTCAGCAATCCTACAGGGAATGAGGATGTTTGGGGCGACAATCGACTCTGGCACTAATCCAGGCTCTATGTACTGAGCCGCTTTGGAGACTGAAGATGAAAGACAAAAAGAAATGTAAATGTAAACTTTTTAAAAAGCAGAGCTTAGGAGCCCCCCATCTGACGCCCTCTCTCTGTGTCTCTCATGCCCTCGTGAGCTGAGGAAAATGGATGCAAATCCATTTGCGTCTGGTTCACAACTATAAAAAAAAAAAAAACTTAGGATTTTTAAAAGCGGGTGATGTGTTAAACGTGTGGAAATCTGTTTTGATAACATTATTCATAACACTGGCTTTGCGCAGCTTGAATTAATAACACTCCATTTACAGATGGAAGAAAGCTGGCATGGTATTTCCAGTTAAAGAGATTAATTTTTAAACACCTAATTGACAGGCTGGGGTTAGGCGGGATAAGCAACAGCATCTCCGGGCCTGTGGCAGCAAAGTCAAGGTGACTGGAACACTTAGGAGAGCTTTCAAATGCTGCAAGAGAGAAGAGAATTAGTCCTCCCGCAGTTTTTCTCCACCCCTTATTCTTTTTTATTAGGAACGATTTTGTTCACAGTGAAAGGATATAACAGCCCTAAGTATCCGTTGACAATTACGGAACAGTGAAATTGTAAAATTTGACACACTTTGCCCTAAACTCAGAAGCTTAATAAGAGAGCTGCATTACTGTGTAAGTGCTCCAATATGACATTAAACGGATATTTCACCCAAAAATGAATTTATAGCATTTACTCACCCTTGTCTCATTCCAAATCAGTATGTTATTTTTTCTTCTGCAGAATACAAGAGATGATGTTTTGGAAGTCAATGGGGTCCAAATAAAATAACAGAATTTTCATTTTGGGGTGAACTATCCCTTTAACGGGAGTTGTGATGAATGTACAAAGTGAAATCTTTGTTTTATGTCAGTAAAACAACTTTTTTAATTGTTACGTCTGGTAAATCAGCCTAAGAACATGATGTTTACAAAAACAAAAACAAAAACGTGCACAGAAAACAATGATCTTTGAGGTATTTAATTGCTATGTCTAGGACGTCTGGTCAGCCTTACCTTAACACAACAGTTGTTCTTAAGCTTTTTGCATCTTGAATCACAAATTAGCATAAACGGCATTGCTAATTGTTACATTTCGTCTGTCCAAGGGCAAGCAAATGATAAATATGTTCACAGCAGTGTGCATACCGTTAAGGGCAGATGCTCGGATATGTACTTAGAATTCACAAAGAGACTGTCCAAGCTGCACAATGAACCACGTTCATTCTAATTGCCCTTGTAGTGCAAAACAAAATGAATCTCACTTGCAAACTGAGAGAAAGGAAAACGGTGGAACTACCGGTGCAATCAAAAAGTGAAGCCCTAACCCTCTAGGCCAAGAGCTGCATCTTTCCTTTTTATCAGAGCAGGTGTCTCTGCAGCACATTGCTCCCTTTGAAATGAAGGGTAACATAAAACGGCCCTGACGTGTTGTGATGGACAAGGAGATTTCACCTGCTCTAGTGAATGATAATACATTATTAAATTTGCCTCTCTGCTCGTGAGATACTCTTAGCTGACCACAGCATATTTATCTCTCTATCTAAGCCTTACATCTTGGCAGGAGAAAGCATTCTGTCACTTTTAAGGCATTTCAAAGATTAGAAAGAACCACTCGCTTTTCAACATTCCTAAAAGCACTGTCTTTCTTGTGGAATGTGATTAGCAGTCCATGGTATCACGTAATGGAACATTCATGAGGGAGAACAAATATCCAAATGAAGCGCCGTGTCCTGGAGGGACGGCCCACGTTTGCATCATCAGCACTATTTGTTTCGCTGCTCACAAACTTGATTGATCCTCTATTGAATGATTTTTTTCTTTCTTTTTGCACCCCTTCATTTCGACAGAACACACTGACAAGTTGTTTGATCATACACCGTGATTGTCTGCCAAGTCACATTTCAGATCCCCATGGCTAATGATCCAGCCTTTTGTCTTAGGAAAAGTCGGCCGAGTCAGCACAAGCCTCAGTCCGTTTCACTTTTGAAGCCAGAACCGCAAGGACACTTAAAAAGGCGATAGAAAACATGCTTGGAAAGCAAGTGTGTCTGATGAAAGGACAGTGTGCAAGTTTGCCATGATCAGACATGGAGTTAAAGAACCGGAGGTGTGTTGTAAGTAACATGTTTGCTAAGCAAAAACCAATGTCTCTATAACGATGCAAGATGGTGGTCATAAAACTGCTGGACCGGAAACTAACTACTGTATTCTCCGCTCAATAGTTTTGGCTTCTGGTTGAACAAACAGAAATCAGTGCAACGCATTACAAGAAATGCTTGATACGCAATTAAACGTTTTTTTTATATTTTTGAAGTAGGGTGTAATAAGTAACAACTTTTTGAATTTCACACCAATAATTAACAGGTGCTTATATAACAATACAAATTTTATTTTAAATATAAGGGTATACAGACGTCCCATTTTTTCCTGGGACAGTCCGGTATTTCAGCTCTATTTTTAGTGTCCCGACTTATTATGAAAAAATCATGTTTTGTCCCATATTTCTTCTTTCCTAAATTGTCTTTGCTAGGTGATCATAAAAGCGAGTAGTAGTCTTGTCACTCGAGAAGAGCCTAATCAAAGGTAGCCAATCTTGTCATAGCCTTTGGAGAACAAAATTACCTTCCAATCACAATTTGTTATCGATTAACTTGCAGTTAGTGAAGGCAGGAGGATATCAAGTCAGATGCGAAGACGTCAAATAAACGTGTGTACATTTAACAAGGATCTTCAAAAAGAGCTTATCAAGTTATTAAATGCAGTAAATTGTGAATGTTTAATCTGTCCATCCCGTCCCGTATTCCACCGTGAGAAACCTGGTCACCCTAATTTCTCGTAATTTTAAACTGTGACTTCATATCTAACAATGTGACTTTACTTCTTATCTTAAAATTTGTGTCACAATTACCTGTTTTATTTATTTATTTATATTTTTACTGTGAGGCAGAAATAGTTCCATAGTTACAAGTAACTTTCCTGTTCATTTTTGTATTTACAGACTAGTACATTGAAAAACACCCCCTTCCCATAATGTTATATGATACAGCATGAATCAAACATCATAATGTTTACTTTGTTCAAACGGTCCACCGGATTTGTACAATTTCCTGCAGTACGCTAAGTGAAATTAGCCAGATTATTTCTCAAGCGTTACGCTCTAAATGAAATAAAGCCTCTGTCCTTGGGGTTTGTGAAGACAATTACATCAGCAAAGCAATCTAATGAGTTTTCATTCTTGCACTGCAAGAACAATATCTAATTCTGCCAGATACAAAAAAAACTTCACAGTAGATTTCCCCACTCCCTTCATGTCTATTAAATTTAATGTCAGGAAAGCCGAAAATCCAAGATCTTACAATGTTAGTCCATCTGCAAGTTATGTATGCAATGTTACATGCAGTCAGACTAACCTTAAAAGTATAAAAGCATGGTTTTTGTACACCACTTTTTTTAATGATTCATTTTTTTCTCTTTCATTTTTTCGCATCTTTTGATGTTC